>PVKH010002781.1:0-26345 GCA_004027955.1 Chaetophractus vellerosus
ACTAGAGTTGATGGGTTTAGGTCCAAGAGACTTAAATCTTTGGGCTTTCCATGTGCCAGTTGGGTCCTGAATCTCAACAGAGTTGCAACATCTACTCTCCAGTTTAATGGACTCGCCCAGAACAACTAACCAAGGAGATGATGATGGACAATGACCATCCCAAGAAACAGAGAGAGTCTACAACTGCGAGCAAGATAGTTCCACCTATCTGCTCCATGGGATCTAAGCTCCCACTCAATTAGAGGTAGAGTGGGCATCACCATCCCAGAAACCTCAGGATTGCAGAATGAACGATGGACTAGAGTAGACTTACTATTATTCTACTATAGACCTATTGTTATTCTAGTAATGGAAGAACTTTTATCATTGATGTGGAGGCAGTGACCACCAGACATTCTGAGGAGAAGGAGATAGAAAAATAGGTGTTATATGGGGGCATTTTCAGGGCACCGGAACTGTCTTCAGTGAAGTTGCAGTGACAAGTACAGGCCATTATATACCTTGTCATAACTTACAAAATTTTGCAGGAGGGGGTTTAAACTATAATATAAACTAAAATATATAGTGTTAATGCTCCAATATATGTTCATCAATTGTAACAGATGTACCACACAAATGAAGGATGTTGTTAATGTGTGAAAATGTGTGTGTGGGGGGGTTAAAGAGTGGGGTATATGGGAATCCCTTACATTTTTTATGTAATATCCATGTAATCTAAGTACATTTAAAAATATTTTTAAAGTTTATATATATATATATGTAAAAGACTACAAAAGTGCTAATAAATGGCAGAGTTGGGATTTATATATTTAAAAAAAAGAAAACATCAATAGTCAAGCCCTCCATGTTACTGCAAGTAACTATGAATCACATTCTTCTAAAATTAAAACTTGGTGACTACCACATATTCTGAAGGGAGGGGGAAGGAATAATAGAATAGATGGAATATGGGGCATTTTTAGGCATTAGAATTGTTCTGCATGATCTTTCAATAATGGACAGGCCAACTTAAATTTTATCAAAACCTATAAATGTGTATGGTGCAAAATGTAAACCATAATGTAAACCATTGATCATGGTTAGTAGAATTTTCACAAGAATTGCAACAAATGTACCATCTGCATGTAAAATGTTATAATAGGGGAGAGTGGAAAATGGAAGCACATTGGATATATGGTAATGCCCTATATTTTCTAGGTGACTTTTCTGTAGCCTACTGCTTCTTTGAAGATAAAATGGAAAAAAAAGACAATGCAGGAACATATGGAAGAAACTGTCACTGTACATAGAAGAGTTCTTACAGTGAAGAAAGATATAATGTATTAAAATTTTTATTTTTTTCAATTTTTTATTTTTTTATTTTTCATTTTTATAATTTATTTGTTATTTTAAAATTATTATTATTATTTTATTTGGATTTTTTTGGTTTTGATTTGGAAAGGTTTTGGATCACAGAAGGGTCACAACTGTCACAGGTGACAATCACTGGTATAGGGTGTCAGCGATAGGGGTATGTTTGGGGAGGGGTTCACCTGGGGCATGTCTCTAAGGCATATGAATATGTTCAAGTGTTCATGGGGCATTGTCTTCGTGGGTGGAGACCTACACAATAAACAAAAGAATATTGAATTCCAATCCTGGAGAGTCCTTCTACATTCTCTAATAGAACAGCAAGAATCCCCCAAGTACATGGCAGTGCCTAGTGAAGGAAGACAGATCATTACACCAAGCCCTTGATATTGATGATTGTACTTATGAACCTTTTCTTGTGAAATTTAAACTTAGCCCAGTATTATATATTGCCTAAGAGTCACCTCCTGAAAGCCTCCTTGTTGCTCAAATGTGCCTCTCTCTAAGCCAAACTCAGCATATAAATGCACTACCTTCCCCCCAGAGTGGGACATGACTCCTGAGGATGAACCTCCTTGGCACAAAGCACCAACTAGCAATGCATCTGGAAAAAGACCTTGACCAATTAATGATATTTTAAGATGGATTTGGCATAAGAAAATCAAATTACTTTCCCATGGACATATGTTAAAGCTAACCATTTCAATTCATTTATTCTGTTATAGATTTCAGAAATTTAGATAGGTGGGTTTAAATATTATAGTAGCAAGAAATTGAGTACTCAAATTATCGTAAGCATGAACATATCAAGCCAATCAAATTTGGGTTAACAATGAGGTTAATGGGAGTTAATAAAATAATTTCATATGAAACATGTCTGAAATAAAAAGTGAAATGTTTAATTTACGTAGTAATTCAGCCAATGGTAAATTTAATTTTCCTCTATATATTTACAAACCTTCTTTAATTAATAGATAAAATAATTTTTAAATGATGTAAAAGAATTTGTACATAGTTGATTTTAATGTGCTGGTATACTTTTTATCACCTAACACATAATAATTACCCTCAATATTTGCTTAGCATATTCATTTCCTTAATTAGTTTCTCTTTCAGACTGAAAAAGTGAATCATATCATAGGATACAATAATAATAGTTTAATCTAATCAGAAAAATCAAATTACAATGCATGATCTATGCTGTATATTCTTAAATTCATACAAACATGTTTTGCTCCCCATTATTATTTTATTTTTTCAAATGGAAGTAATAGTTTTTTGAAGGATTTCAGATTCTTTCAAAATTTGATTTCTTTGTACTTCTCTTTCCTCTAAATAATGAAAATTCAATTTAAATAAAAATTAATATATACTTAAATTAAAAGCACTTTTTCTTCCTTCTAATATTTTCATGATAGCTTTTCTGAAAATTAGGATCTTGGAAAATTCTCAAACCAGTTTAAGACTCTAAAAAATGAATTGGAATATTCTAACTATGAATAGTTCACAATAGTGCAAATCTCTGCCCTGACAGAAAAAGGATTTTGTTTAGATATGCTAATACAAAAATAAAAATGCCAGGCCCTAATTCTACATCCTTCTGTCCCCTACCTGGTTATGGATAGATCCCAATACATTAATATGCATTTTTTGTTTGTATGGCTAATGGGTGCTTGATTCTGTGCTAAGCACTTTGCATTAGTTATGTCATTCAAATTTCATAACTCTTTGAGGCAAGGGTCTTATTTACATTTCATATTTAAAGAGATTTAAATCTTTTTTAAAAATTGCTCATTTGCAAAACGGTAACACAGGTAGTAAGTGGTAGAGCAGGATTTAAATTCAGGTATGTTTGATGATCAGGTTTGTTTTCTTGAGTATTCTACCAACCATAAGTGAAGCCCATCAAGTCCTTCAAAGGCAAACCTGAAAATCACCCTCCACCCTACTCTGAGGAGTTCAGCCATGCTTCCAATGCTGTTCAGTACAATCTTCAACAGAGTAGAGGATACAAATGAATACATGAGTCAGTAGACACTTTCTGGTAGAAAAGATATGATGGAGACTCACAGCATTTAAAAAAAATTCAGAGCAAGTTTAGCTGAAAATTTGAGAGAAAGAAACACTCAAATCACTGAACTCTACTTCATATAACATGACCTCACATGTCTACGCTGCTATCTGCTGTTGTGCTCATCATTCTTTGTAAAGGACCATAGCACAAAATTACATTTAATACATCTTCTTTTTCCCCATCCATAGCTTTGGTGGAAAATTATAATCAACCCATGAATTTACCAAGTGCAATAACAGAATGAAATGAGTTATTAAGTAGAAAACTATTGCTAAGCTGTTTGTATGGAAGCCAGCACAAATAACCACAGAGATTTCACCTAGAGATGCTGGAACTGGTAAGCCTTGGAAATTTTGTGTTTGTTCAAGCACCAAAGGAGGTTAATTTCCTCCCAGAGTCAGAAATTAGATCAAAGTAGTACATCATTTGTGCATGAAAGCTCCATTATAGGGGAGAACATATTCTTGGGGAAGCCTGCCTGGATTCACTGCCCCCCACACACATAAATCTCTGTTTTATTCCACAAGGTTGGTTAAAGCCTGATTAATTTACCAGTTTATCCCAGAGACTTTCTTTAGTTACACAAAACTCTTTTTAAAGAAAAGTATAGTTCTTGAAACTGCCTGACACTTTGCCACTATTCTCAATTTTAATGTAAGCAGGAATGTTTAGTCTGTCCTGGTTGCTCCTTCTGTGTTACAAACTAAAGAAAATTCTGAAGAAATACAATATCCTTTCTTTAAAATTCTTTATTCTCCAATATTTAGCATAAGCACTGGAGAATACTGTAAACTCTTCAATTCGTATCCTATAGACTTGAGAATAGAAAATATGTAGTTTCATCTTTGTATTTCCAGGGCAGAGCACAATGGCTATCCACAATTATTTGGCAGATTAATGAGTAAATGAATCATTTACTATGCCAAAATATTTGGCAGCTTTAGTTTATTTAATCCTAAAGTTGTGTTCAAGTAGTAAAGTAGCATTATGAATAGTAAGTGACTAAACTTCTATCAGAGAAATGATATAGCATGGAGGATAAGAACACACCCTCTTTGAACTAAAACAATGGAGTTTGGATTTTAGCTCTGATACTCATTATTTGTGTGCTCTTGGGAAAATTTAGGTATGCTCATTGTGCCTCAGTTAGTTCTCTGTACAATGGGAATAAAAAATCATTACTGGTGGGAGCAGGAGTGGCCCAAGCACTTGAGCTCTCCTCCCACATGAGAGGTCCCAGGTTCAGCTCCCAGTGCCTCCTGAAAAAAACAAAAACAAACAACAAGCAAAACAAATGGGGAAAACCAACTCAGGGAGGCCAACGTGGCTTATGGTTGAGCACAGGCTTCCCACATATGAGGTCCTGAGTACCTCAAAAAAAGAAAAATCATTACTGGTATCATAGGTTTGTTTTGAGGACAAAAATAACATGGATAAAGTGCTTAAAATGGCAGTGAAATGCAAACATCAAATGGTGATTTTAGTGGGATTTTTGGCTGCATATGCCTATTAGGAAGAGTTGACTGTGTTCAACCCTTAGGACTGGGCTCAGTGTTTTCTTTCATCAAAAATGTCCCTAAGTCAGTAGAGATATTTTACCTCACTTGACTCTCTTTGCACATATATTCTTCCACCAGCACAGTGAGAAGCTTAGCATCTCTTGCTCTTTTACTCACCTTCTGCAGTGAATTTCTTAGTTTAAAGGAAATTTTGAAATGTGTTTAGAATGTCATTAAGATTTACAGTGAAAAATGAGAGAAGATATGTGTTTGAGTCTTATAATTAGTACAAGGTTGCTGAAAGAGGTACTCACAAGTCAGTGATATCAAATACCACAGGATTTTCAAAAAAAAATTTAAAATAATTGAAATTTATATGGCACCCATATGTAACTGCTGAATAAGTGTTGTCCAAAAACTGAGATTTTTCTTTCTCCCCTCAGGTAATGTCCTTAAGCCTTCTCAATATCAGTTGCCTGGTTTACTCATGTCAGTGATACCCGTAGGACTTTATTTCCTACTGCCAAAGCTCCACATTTATATGCATTATCCCTCTCTGATTTTATTGCCTCCTGGCTTTCCCTATCCATCTCCCTTGCCAGCCTCTATTCATCCTTTCTGCTAATATTGAAAGCAAGTGAAGCTTAGTAAAGTACCTATTAAATGTAAAGTGGACAGGTTGTGAAGTCCTTTGAATTATTGAAATCAAAGAAACCAATTATGTTTTCGGTGTAAAATTCAGGTTGTAAAGCATATTTAAATCTATGGTTAACCCTACACAAATGAGTCTTTCCAAATAAAGCAAATTGTTATATTAGAACGAAATTTTTAAGTCATCCTGAAGCTTAAATATGTATATATTATGTGTTTGTAGCATAACAGAATATTCAGTAAGCACTTATAATTTGCATGATATGGATATTGTATGAGTTTACTCTGCCAAGTGAAGTAGGACAGGTATAGTCCTTGCCTTCAAAGAGAGTGAACTTATATAGACTATTAATTATGAACAGGGAATAAGAGCTAAAGAATAGCAAGCCCTAAAGATTCCAGCTCAAGGTACCAAAATAGCTATTTTCTCATCAAAGTCTGTTGCCACGTGTTTAAGCAATGTGGTTGCCTATCTCTGCCAGGGTCCAGCCTTCGTCTATCTCTTAGGGCTCTGAGGACCCAGTTTCTTCCAATCTCAGCAGTAGGCTGGAGGGCTTGTTTCTTTCCAGTCCTTCTCAGCTGCTCAGAGCTCTGGCTCTTCTGCTGTAAACTATCAGGGGAATGGCTCAGCTCTCTCCAGGATTTTGACTGTTTGAGCCTTCTCCTTTCTGTCACATGGCAGGGCTTAAATGACCAAGTTCTCTCCTCTTCTGTTATCTTCTCCTGTGTGTGTACATTTATATTGTCCACCAAGGAGGTGGGGAATCAACCCTGAGTTACACCCTACTGAGGTGGTCAAATCAAAGCCCTAAACTTAACATAATTTAAACAAAGACATCTCAGCTGAGTCCAATACAATCAAGGGTATCATGCCCAGAAGAACAGATAAGTTTACAAAAATAATCTCTCTTTGTAATGCATAAATAATCTCACAACTGCAAATACAGCAAAATCAATTTTTAACTATGTAGTTTATGGATAACTTAGGACTGATGTTCAGAGAAATATGCAACTACCTTTGATGGGTCTGCCGTACATATAGAGTGACCTGAGATGTAGAAACCAGTGATAAATTCTCTGATCCTTCAAGGCACTGTGCGTGGCAGTTGGGATAAGTTGATTTGTTGAACTGATATAGCCAAGTATTTTAAACCTGGATTATTTTTCTAGAAAAGTAGACTCTTGTGTGGCACCAGAAAATGAAGAGATGTTTAGCTTGTACAAGGAAGAGATGAGAAGATATGTAAACTGTGTATGCTGATGAAAGGTTTCCTACTAATAAGAAAATCACTGAACATTTAAATTCATATTAATTAATAATTTGACACCTGATATAGCTATATTTAGTCCTTGAGAATGGAGAGAAACTTATTTTGGAAGACCTATTTGGAAGTGTGGGAGGCTAGTCTGAAGATTTATAAAAAGGAATTTATAAAATCTGACTATCTCAGACATTACAAAAGAATGGATTTTCTGAATATACTTATTCAACACACTAAGCTGCTTTAATCTCTGTGAAATAAACTTTGATTATTTAGTGCCCCCAATATCCATTTTCATACATTTAAAATGAAATGTATCTAATAATTAATCAGATTAAAATATCTTGAGAATTTTAGGACTCTCAGCAAGCCTTCTTGTCCTATTGAATTATTTTGCTCATCTCTGAATCCCTTTCTACTTTTTATTTTTCAAATATAGTTTAGAAAAGGCCATTAAAATTAACTTTTGAATAAGGTTCTTTTACATAATGTTAAAGATAATTACAGTTTTTATTCCTATATTTGTGAGTATGTCTATAATACCAATAAAAATAATGTCCTTAAAAGAATAAGAATTCTAATATTTACAAAGCTTGCATAGTTCATGCAAAGGAACTGTGAGGTATATTGAGCATTTCAGATGGACTTAAATGTGAACCAAACAGAAAATGGATACCCAAAATTGCCAAAATTGCCATTACCTATACCTGTATGTCTCTAGAGTGCAAATGCAAAGCAGATTATTTATTTCATTTACCCAACCCAGGATGGTTTAGATGCTTTCAAGACGAATCTTACTTTTAAAGGGGCACTGAAATGACAAAAATTATAAAGGCATAGTAAATTATAAAGGCATTCATCAATTCAATATTCTCCCTGATGAAAGGTGCAACATTTAAGAATATGATGAAGAAATTTACAAAACTTCCCTTATTTGAATGTATGTCTCTTTACTACACAAAGAATATACTACTCTTTATTTTGGGACATGCAGAAAACATTATTTTGTTTTGTTTTTTGCATCTTTCACAATTACTTTTCTTTACCCTTGTTTAATACTAAGGATCATCTACATTGTATTTTGTCTCTTTGAAAAGTAGATTTTTTTTCTGGGTTAGGCAAGGTGGAAAACTATAACTTCTTTTTATGTAAATCAATTTTGTTTTTAATATACCATAATTTCAAACATTAATATATGTGGTGAAATAATGTAGACATTTTCACACTCAATGAATCATGATTTTCTTCATCTAAGTTATGATTCTTTGACAGTTATTAATACAAGTATTAAATTTACATAAAAGCATCACCTATTGTTTGCATAGTACATAATGGCTTTTAAAATTATTTTTAGCATACATTAATTCACATGTATATGTGCAGTAATATATGATACTCCTTAATATAATCATACACACTCAAAATTAGCTCAGATTTCTCAGGCTCACATTTGTAGTTAATACTTTTTAGTGGGGCTGGCGATAGCCCAGTGGATAGGGCACCGGCATACCACATGGGAGGCCCCGGGTTTGGTTCCTGGGGACCTGGGGACCTCTCCTAGCGGGCAGACCGCCTGGAGAAGGGCAAGCTGCCATGGGCTGGCAGAGCCGCCGTGGGCAGGGCAAAAAGCTGCCACGGACAGGGCAAAGCCACCACGGGCAGGGCAGGTCGCCCACTAATGGAGTGCAGCCAGCCACCCGTGAACTGAAGCAGAGCCGGCCATGAACAGAAGCAGAAGCCGCCCACAAGCAGGGAAAGCCGCGCCTGCGCGGTGACTGGTCTCGGTGCGTTGCCGCAGTGGGGGGGAGGGGAGATATGTAATAAAATAAATAAATCTTTAAAAAAAAAATACTTTCTTAGCCTGGCATACTGAGTGCTATTAGAATACATACTATCTATAATTTGTTTCATGCACACTTGATGCTGTAATTCTCAAAAACAGAGGAACAACAGAATTACAACCAATTAAAAGTGCACAAAAGAAATTTGATAGACTACATTAAGTTTGACAATTGAATTTCTATATTTTGAATCAAAGTTTGTGAAACTTCTCAAAACTTACATCTAGAACTTCTTTTATAATACTGAATACAGTGCTGTTTTCTTTTGTGTGTTTTGATGAGATAAGTGTTGCAGAAGAGTTTAATAAATATTATGAAAGATTGGGCATTATCATAACTATATAATTAAGCAAGGCAGAAAATTAACATCTCCATTTTACAGAGGTATCTGGACTGAACAATAAAATCTGGCCACTTCTTCCCTTTTCCAATTTACCAAGCTTGCACTCATCTGTTTCTGCATAATTTCTACTTATTCTCCCTAATCACCAATAACTGGGTGTGTTGGTCACATAAACAAAATGGTGGAAGAATTATAAGGGGAATGGCAATAGGAAGAAAATTTATACAGTGGTCTTTGTCTAAATAAAATAATTAAAATTTGAATATAATGTATTTAAAAATAAATTATCATTAATTGAAAGAATGTTTACATGAAATAATATATTAGTATAAAAATCACATTAGAGGTCAAAATATTATATAATATGTATATATTTCCATAAATGAGATAGGTCTATATACTTATTTCTGTTGCAATAATTTTGTCAGGCTTAGTTATCTGGTTTATACTAACTTTATAAAGTGAATTGAGGTCTTTTATTTCTCTAGGTCCATGATGGAAACAAGCAAGAAAATTTCTCTTTATATATTATAAGAAATATTTACATATGCGTGTATATATATATATATATATGCATACACACACACACAAACTCATAACCAAAGGCAAAAGCAACAACAACAATAACAAAAATGCTATGTAATCTAAACAAATCATATCTTCTTATCTGCTGGCTTAATTTGCCTTTATGTTACCAATGTTCTCTCTTTTCTATGTTATACTATATCTAGCCCTACATCTTCAAATCATTGCACATCTGAATTTAATCTGTTGCCTTTCCCATGAATATAAAAAATATATTTACTTGTCAAACCATACAATGAAATTCTCATTGATTAATCCAATGACGGGTTTTTGGATCTTCATTTTATTTGACTTTTTATCATCATTTCAAATAGTATTTTCATTCTTTTATTTTATTTTTCAATGATGGTTTCAAATAATGGTTAAAATACATGTTAATTTCTCTAATCTATTTAATATGCCTATTTTAGGTGTTAACTGGCTACTACACACAAAATATTTTAAATCATTAATCTCTTACTTATCTTCTCAGTCTATTATAGTTTCTTACCCCTGCATGAAATATTTGCTTACTGTGATGATTAATTATATGTGCCATTTTCCTTAAGCTATGGGGTCCATTTACATGGTCAAACACTAGTTTAGATATTGCTTGAAGACATTTTGTCCATGTGTTAACATCTAGAATCAATTGGCTCTAAGAAAAGGAGATTGCCTCTATAATGTTGGTTGGACCCATCTAATTAGTTGACAACCTTAAATCTGAAGTTTACCAAGAGAATTAAAATATTCTACCTCTAGATTACAACATCAACTCTTGTCGTGTCAAACTTCCCTATGCATTTCACAGTTTGTACTCAAGACTGAGACATCAATTCTTGTCAGAATTTCCATCCAGCCTTCTTGCCTAATCTCAACTTCTCAGACTTGCCAACTGCAGCTATCACAGTAGTTAATTCCTTAAAATAAATCTTTCTCTTTCTTTCTCAATATATCCTGATGGTTGTGTTTCTACGAAGAAGCTGATAGGTTTACTTTTCCATAAAATGACGCCATTATTCATGAAAAACAATAGCAGTTACTTTTACTCATTCTCTAATCATTGAATGATATTTCAAGTTCTAGATTGGTGGTCATCAATCCTTGCTTTTATTAAAAGCAAATAGTGAGTTTTCAAAAAATGCCTGGATTCTTCCCACAGAGGTTCTCATTTAATCAAGTTAATACAGATATTGATATCATTATTTTTTATATATAATCTGTTATGATACTGCTGATCCAAGATTGACAACTACTCCAAGCATTGGAGATGACAAAACAAACAGCATACACTTTATCACTGGGAAAACTTTTTGAAACCTTATTTCTCTCCTTCCTCTTAAGAAACGCATAAGAAACTACCTGTATATAATTTGCTAACGGGTACCTGAAAGAATGAAATCCAGGAGTTTATTTTGCATTTTATTTCAGCTCACATAACATGCACTGATATTTCAGGCAAACTTCCATTATGATGAATGGCTTTGCAAAGAAAAGCTCCCATTGGTATAACTACCTCTATGTCCTAGCAGGTGTACCATGTCACTGATCTGTTGATCTTGTTACAATGCATTTCTACCAGGAATTAGCAGTCCCTGATACTTAGCAAAACAATAAGGCTTGGGTTTTGTAGACCTTATTCATTTTTTCCCAATATTTAAGCATGTCCAATATTTGCCTAATGCACTGGGGAAACAAACCTTTAAAACAACACGTTTCTTATTCATTAATTGAAAATGTTTTCATTAGCGCATGCATATTTATTTCTACTTAAATTTACGAAAAAAGAACAAAGTATAGAGAATATTCACATACTTACCATTCATCCAGCTTCACCAACTGCTAACATTTTGCCATGCTTGTTTCATTTATCTTTCATCCACCTTTTCTCTTGTTTTTGTTGAACTATTATAAAATTAATTCAAGGCATCTTAATAATTCATCCATAAATACTACATTATGCATCTCAAAGCATCATTGCCTAATTACAATGCCATCATTACATCTAATACAAATAAATGATTATTTAATATCATTTATTATCCAGCCTGTTTGCAAATTCCATGAATAGCTAATACATGATTTTTTATATTGCTCATTTTATGTGAAAAAGGATGCATATAAGGGAACATTGTACACTTGACTAAAGTGATTTCATCCCACTAATCTAAGTTTATATTAGGCCATGTTTAGTTAAAAATATTTCCCATATGTTTTTGTTTTAATTCTATTGAATTGAAGTTGACTAAACTATATCTAAAGGCAGAGTTATATTCAAGTTGATGTGTGTGTGTTTATTTTAATTTCCTGTCCCACTGGGTGAACTAGGAAGTCTTGGTTCTTTTTCCTAATAAATTAATTGGATCCCTTCATGGCTCAAGTTCTAGATGTGCCGGTATGCTCGTGTGGATGTAGATAGGAAAGACATGGTTTGTTACAGAGAAAACCAAATCATGAAGTCATAATAATTCTAATTCAAATGCAAGTTTATACACATTTTACATAATGTAATTGATGTGATACTTGTACAATTTTCTTTTATGCTGAAAAGATTCATTATAAAAATGATCATAATTAGTTTTTTAATGTACTCTACAACACAAAATGATAGTTTCAAAATAACATCGATAGTAAATAATAGAGATTGTGGGAAGATGGCAGAGGAGGAAGATCCATGACTCAATATTTCCACTAAAACAACTACTAAACAAGAAGAAACTTTCTGAAACAACTATTTTGATACTTGATAGGCCAGAAAAACACAGTACAGCAACCAGGGAAGATAGAGGCTGATAAATTATGGTAAAGAAAAGTAAATTACTCTATCTACAGAGTGGCTACCGGCTCCCATCATCCCACTCCTGTGGGTAAAGACAGAGGCTGATAAAGACAGGGAAAACCCCAATCTTAAAAATGCTCAAGGAGTTGAAGTAAATTACAAAGAAGGAACTAAAGGATATCAGGAAAACAATGAATGAGCAGTATGAGAGTCTTAGTAAAGAGATAGAAGTTTTAAAAAGGAACTAAACATAAGTACTGGAATTGAAGACTATAGTAACTGAAATGAAAAATGCCCAGGAAGGTTTCAAGAGCAGATTGGAGTTGGCAAAAAAATTTGTACTTGAAGATAATGAATCAGGAGGAGAAGCAAAAATTAAAAAGAAATATCAAAAGTGAAAATAGTCTAAAACACCTCTGGGACACCAATAGGAACACCAATCTAAGCATTAGGGAAGTCCCAGAGGGAGAAAAAAGAAAAGGAGCAGAAGGAATATTCAAAAAAACAATGTCAGAAAACTTCTCAAATTTCACAAAAGTTGTCAATATGCACATCCAAGAAGCTCAGATAATACCAACCAGGATAAACATGAATAAAAATACACTCTGTTATATATTGGTCATACTGTCAAAGGCAAAAGACAAGGAGGAAGTTCTGAAAGATGCAAGAAAAAATCAATGTGGTTTGTACAATAGAGCCCCAATTAGATTTAGTGCCTATTTCCCATCAGAAACAATGGAGGCAAGACAGTGGGTTGAATACTTATAGTGCTGAAAGAAAACAACTGTCAGTCAAGAATTTTATATACAGTGAGACTTTCTTTCAAGAATGAAAGAGACACAAAAAATATTTTCATATAAACAAAAGCTGAGGGAGTTCATCACTATTAGATCAGCCCTACACAAAATGCAAAAAGGAGTTCATCAGACTGAAAGGGAAGAACACTCAACAGTAATTAAGAGTGGTATAAAGAAATAAATACAGGTGGTAAAAGTAACCATTTGGGTAATTTAAAATGCCAGTAATATAGAGAGCATTGTCTGTTATGTAACTCCACTTCTTACACCATAGAGTTGCTAACATGCAAATGACTACAAAGTAATGATAAATCTATATTTTGGGGCATACAATATACAAAGAACTAAGTGGTAACCACAAAGAAAATAGATGGAAAATATATCCAAATAGAAATGTGAAAGCACTCATTATGGTACATGCAAAATTCAAATAAATATAAAAGTAGGTATTAATGGAAGTAAGGGATAAAAAATGGTATAAGATTTATAAAAGTTAAATAGCAAAATGGCAGAAGAAACTCCTGTATTACCAGTAGTGATGTTAAGTGAAAATGGATTAAAATTTCCAGTCAAAGGGCAGAAGCTGGCAGAACGGATATAAAAGCAAGACCCACCTTTATGCTGTCTGCAAGAGATTCACCAAATTTAAAAATGCCAGAAGGTTTAGGGTAAAAGGATGGAAAAACTTCTACAGTGCAAGTGGTAACAAGGGTTGGCTATACCAATATCAAATAATGACTTTAAATCAAAAAGTTATAAGGGAAAATGATGAAAATTATATATTGATAAAGGGAACAATTCAACAGGAAGATGTAGCAATTATAAATACATATGCATCTAACAGTAAACACAGTATTTATGAAGCAAATACTGACAGATTTGAAGGAGAAAATGATGGTTCTACATTTAACAGTAGAAAACTTTAATACACCAATCTCTATAATGGATAGAACAATGAGTCAGAAGCTCAATAAGGAAGTAAAAGACTTAAATGATACTCTAAACCAATTAGACCTAACAGATATATATACATATATATATAACACTTCACCCAACAAAACCAGAATATACATTTTTTTCCACAAGTGTAAATGGATCATTCTCATGGGTAGACCATGTGTTGAGTCACAAAACAAGTCTCAATACATTCAAAATATTGAAATCTCACAATGTATATTGTCCAACCACCACATATGAAGGTATAAATTATAAGAGATGGAGAAATGGAAAATTCACAAATATGTGGAAATTAAGCAACCTACCCTTAAATATACAATGTATTAAATAGGAAATTAGAAGCAACTTTAGAAAATATCTTGAAGTGAATGAAAATGTAACACACCAAAACTTAAGGGATGCAGTGAAGGCGGTGCTGAAAAGGAAATTTGTAGATGTAAATGTTTACATTAAGAAAGAAGAAAGACTTCAAATAAGAGACCTAACCTCAAAACCAGAGGAACAAGAAAAAGAATAGCAAACTTCACCCAAAGTTAGTGAAGGCAGGATATAACAAAGATTACGGAGGATATAAATTAAATAGAAAAACATAACAAAAAAATAAAGAAAATCAACAAAACCAAAACTTGGTTCTTTGAAAAGATCAATAAAATTGACAAACTTTTTGCTAGATTGACAAAGAAAAAAAGAGGGTATAAATAACTAAAATCAGAAATGTAAGGGGGACATTACTACTGACACTGTTGAAATAAAACAGACTATAAGAAGATACTATGAACATCTGTATTCCAATGCATTAATTAAACTAGATGAAATGGACAAATTCTTAGAAACACAAAAACTACCTACTCAAGAAGAAACAGAAGATCTCAACAAATCAATTCCTAGTGAAGAGATTGAATCAGTATTCAAAAATCTACCAACAATGATAAGCAAGATGGCAGCAGAGTAAGGAGCTCCTAGAATCAGCTCCTGCTACAGGGCAATTAGTAAACCCTGGAGCTATCAGAACACTTGTTTGGGGGCTTCAGAAGACCAGAAATACATCCTGCAACATCCTTGAAAGAATGGAAGGAGGAGATGGCCCATCTGCAAAGAAGATTCATAAGTAGAGCTCTCCACGCCATGGAGGCCCCTGCCCATCCTTCACTGGAGGCACAAGCTGCCTCCGGAGCTGTTCTGCAGCTAGAATTGGAAACTCCAATTCCCCAAAATGGAGAAGGTAGAGTAGGTTGGGCACCAATTCCAGCTACTGATCAACAAATTCGATGGGCTAAAGTATAATCCTAAGAATAGTTAAAGATTGAACCTGTCCAAGTCAGAAAGAGCCCTGTAGCCACCATCTTAACTCTGTGCCTGACATGAAGGGAAGTAAGGCTGACTGAAAATCACCATGCTGGTAGGGACTGGTTTCTTGCCATCTGGATCAGATTGCAGTTCTAGCCTAAGCACCAGACCCACCTTGGGCAGGGGGGAAGCTGGGGGAGCATTGCTAACCTCTCTGGGAAACTACCGGCCACACCATGGAGGCCAGTGATCATCCTATTTTGACAGCAAGAGCCACCCTAGTACCTATTCTGTGGCAGGAAGCTCCATTTCCCCAAAACAGGGGATGAAGAGACAGTTGGCCACCCATTTCAGCTACTGATTAGTAAATTCAGCTGGTTAAACTGTAACTCTAAGAACAACTAAAGTTTGAGACTGTCCAAGTCATAAGGAGGTTGGAAGTCACCATTTTGACTCCAACCCCTGCATGAGGGGAAGCCTGGCTGACTGAAAATCATGACTTATTTCACCCAGATCAGCCTGCAGCCCCAGCCTAGGTGTCAGCCCCACCTCCAGCAGGGAGGAAGCTGGCAGACCCTACACCAGACTCTCCAGGTAACTGCAGGTACATTTTGCTGGCACAATCTGAATAATTGGAAGTCTATCAGGGCAAGTGTGGTCATCTTGGACCTGCACTGCATAGACTGCTGCCCACATTTGCAGCTCCATCCGCACCCCAGGCAGGGGAGAAAGGGGCGAGAAGCTTCATTAATCTCTCCAGGCAACTACAGTCTAGTCCTACATGAGATGGATTATGCCAGATATCTGTGGCTCTGTCCTTACCCTTGGCAAAGGAGAAATTTGGGAGAAGCTTCAATGGTCCTTGAGGCGATGAGGGCAACTTGAGCCTCCACAGCTTTTATTACCAGCTACATTCTTGGCTCCTACTACACAACCAGGAAGGGGGAAAGGGCAGGAAGCCCTAAACTAAAGAGAAAAACTGCACCCAGAATAAATACTCTAGTAAGCCAGATGCCAACACACCAACAAAAAATTACAATCCACACCAAGAAACAGGAAGATATGGCCCAGTTAAAGAAACAAGATAAGTCTCCAGGTGACATAAAGGAGTTGAAAAAACTCACCATAGATGTTCAAACAAATATCCTTAATAAATTCAATGAGATGGCTAAAGAAATTAAGGATATTAAGCATACATTGGATGCACACAAAGAAGAATTTGAAAGCATATGCAGAAAAGTAGAAGGTCTTGTGGGAACGAAAGGTGCATTAAATGAAATTAAAAATACACTGGGATCATATAATAGTGGATTGGAGGCCGCAGAAGAAAGGATTGGTAAGCTTGATGAAATAGCCTCTGAAAGGGAAAATACAAATTACAGCAAGAAGAAAAGATTGGAAAAAGTTGAACAAGTTTTCAGGGAATAAACAACAGCAGGAGACATGCAAACATACATGTTATGAGTCTCCTTGGAGAAGAGAAGGGAAAATGGGCAGAAGGAATATTTGAAGAAATAATGGTAGAAAATTTCCCAACCCTATTGAAGGACATAGATATTGAGGTCCAAGAAGCATGACATACCCCATCTGAAAAAATCTGAGTAGACCAACTCTGAGACACATACTAATCAGAATGCCAAATGCCAAAGACAGAGAATTCTGAGAGCATCAAGAAAAAAGCAATGTATAACATATAAGGGATGTCCAATAAGATTGAGTGTTGATTTCTCACCAGAAACCATGAAGGCAAGAAGACAGTGGTATGATATACTTAAGATACTGCAAGAGAAAACCTTCCAGCTTAGAATCTTATATCCAGCAAGATTGTCTTTCAAAAATGAGGGTGAGTTTAGAATATTCACAGATAAACAGAGACTGAGAGAGCTGTTACCAAGAGACCTGTGCTGCAGGAAATACTAAAGGGTGTGCTACAGCCTTAAAAGAGGACAGGAGAAAGAGGCTTGGAAGAGAGTCTAGAAATGAAGATTATATCAATAAAAGTAACTAAAAGTGTCAAAAGAGTGGTGAAAATAAAATATAACACATAAACCCCAAATTTTGGTAATAAACTTAACCAATGATGTAAAGCACTTGTGTTCAGAAAACTACAACTCATTGTTAAAAGAAATTTAAAACAGACCGAAAGAGTTGGAAGAACATTTCATGCTCACAGATTGGAAGACTAAATATCATTAAGATGTCAATTCTACAAAAATTGATATGCAGATTCAATGCAACCCCAATAAAAATTCCACCAGCATTTCTTATATAAATGGAAAACATGATTATCAAATATATATGGAAGGGTAAGGGGTCTTGAGTAGCCAGAAACATCTTAAAAGGGAAAAGCAAAGTTGGAGGACTCTCATTTCTGGCCTAGCTAGCTACAGTGGTAAAAACAGCATGTTTCGGGCAAAAAGACAGACACATCGACCAATGGAATTGAATTGATGGTTGAGAAACAGACCCTCACATCTATGGTCAAGTGATTTTTGACTAGTCCAACCACCCAGCTTGGGCAAAACAGTCCATTCAACAAATGGTGCTGAGAAAACTGGATATCCATAGCAAAAGAAGGAAAGAAGACCCCTATCTCACACCTTATACAAAAAGTAACTCAAAATGAATCAAAAGCCTAAACATAAAAGCAAAAACCATAAAGCTTCTAGAAGAAAATGCTGGAAAATATCTTCAAGACCTGGTGGTAGGCAGTGAATACTTAAAGGAGATTAGAGGAGGACTGAGATGGACTACTGATATTTAATGTATGTAGAAGTTTCAATTAACTTTACTGTAAAATAGTAGAAATGTACAGAGTTGATGGTAACACATTATAGTGAGTAACAGCTGGTTTATAAATGGGGATGTGGCTGAAAATGGTAGTCTAGGGATGTGAATGCAAATTGACAGAAAGCTAGACAATAATCTACGGACTGAATCGCACAGTAAAACCAGAGGTGGATGATAATTGTGATTGATGATGAGATGAAAGAGTGTCCTTTGTGAGCTAGAGCAGATGTACATCACTATTGCAGGGTTCTGGGAATGTGGAGAAGCATGGGAAAAAAACACCTGGAGTGACCTATGGTGTGTGGTTAACAGTAATAATGTAATAGTCTTGCATCTATGCCAAAGATGAACTGTGTTGATAATGGGGGAGTATCGAAAATGTATGCCAAATGTATGATATGGACCTGGTAATAATCAGATGATATTATCTCATAAACTGTAACAAATGTTCCACCACAGTGTAGTAGAGGAGTGTTGTTTGGGAATTCATGATTATTTTGTTAAGTTTACAACTTCTGTCATAAATATATATATAAAAAATAATTATAGCATGAGTTGGGGGGGAAATATGCCAAATGTAAGGTAATGACTATAATTAGTAGTAAGATTTTGACAATATTCTTTCATAATTTGTAACAAATGTTGCGTGACATTGCAATGTGTTGGTGGAGGGTTGATGTATGGGACCCCTGTATGATATGAATTTTTGCTTTGTAAGTTCACAGCTATTGCCATACATTTATTGTTTCTGTATGTTCATGTATGCTTGAGATACTTCAAATTTTTTTTAAAATCTCCCAGCACATAAAATTCTGGTACCCAATGGTTTCACAGAGGAACTCTACCAAATCTTCCAAAAAGAGTATTTGCTCCATTTCTGCTCAAACTCTTCTACTAAAATGAAGATGAGGGAACCCTCCCTAATTCATTTTACAAGGCCAGCATCAATCTCATACAAAAGTCAGATAAAGATTCGACAGGAAATAAAATACAGATCAATATTTTTATGGATATAGATACAAATTCATCAAAAAGATATCAGCGAACTGAATACAAGAGCATATTAAAAGAATTATATGCCAAAAACAAGTAGGATTTATCTATGATATGCAAGCATGATGGTTTGAAGTAATATGGAGCCCAGAATATCATGTTCTTAAAGCTGATTCATCCCTGTGGTTGTAAACCTATTGTAAGTAGGGCCTTTTGATTAGATCACTTTAGTTTAAGGACTTTTGCATAGTTTAATTTTGTAAGGTGTGGCCCTGGGTGGGCCATAATCCTTTTACTTGAGTACTTTATGAGAGATTGAAATTCAGACAAAGAGAAAAAGCCATGAAGCCAGAATCTAAAAGCAGTTTTAGCATGTACTGAAAGGAGAGACCAGCAGATGCCACCATGTATCTTGCCATATGACAGAGGAGTCCAGAATTGCCAGCAGTTGGTCTTTAGGAAGAAAACATCAACCGATGATGCTTTGATTTAGACATTTTTGCTCACCTAGAGATCGTAAGCTTGTAGATTCATAAATTCCCACAGTTAAATGTCACCCCAATTTATTGTATTTGCACTTTTCAAAATAAAAATAAAACAGTTATGTGCAGAAAACTACAAAATATTGCTAAAAGAAGTAAAAGAATACATAAATAAATGGAAGCACAATCCATATTCATGGATTGGAAGAAGAAATATCCATAAAATGTCCATGATTTACATGATTTACAGATTCAATTCAATCCTAATCAAATTCCAAAAACATCCTCTTCAGAAATGGAAAAGCCAATCATCAATTTTATTCGGAAGTTTATGGACACCAAATAGCTAAAACTATCTTGAAGAATAAGAATGAAGCTGGAAGACTCACAAATCCTGATCTTAAAAGTTATTGCAGGGGCTGGCTGTAGCCCAGTGGATAGGGTGCCAGTTCCCCACATGGGAGGCCCCGGGTTCAGTTCCCAGGGTCCTCTGCGGGAGGGCAGGCCGCCTTGAGAGGGGCAAGCCACCATGGGCCGGGCAGAGCCACCATGGGTAGGGCAAAAAAAGCCACCACGGGCAGGGCAAAACCACCACGGGCAGGGCAAGTCGCCCACAAATGGAGCAGAGCCGCCTGTGAATGGAGCAGAGTCAGCTGTGCGGTGACCCAATTCGGCATGTTGCTGCAATGAGGGGAGACAAAGCAGACTCAGAAGAACGCAAAAAAAAAAAAAAAAAAAAAAAATTGAACACAGCAAGAACAAGCAGAAAGGGGGGGATATGTAACAAAACAAAACAAAACACAAAAAAAGTTATTGCAAAGTGACAATAATCAAAACAGCATGCTGCTGGCATAAGGACAGACTATAGACCTAAAGAATCTAATTCAGAGCTCAGAAATCAATTCTCATATTTATGGTCAACTGATTTTTGGTTTTTGTTTTGATTTGTTTCTATGCAGTTTTTATTAATTAATTTGTTAGCTTACAAAGCAATCATACTTAATGTGTAGAATTCCTATACATCTCCCCTTCACCAACACTTTACATTGTTGTGGAACATTTTTGCAGACTATGAAAGAACATGACCAGACAATTACTACTATGGTCCACAGCATACACTTGGTATATTGTTTCCATAATCTCTTATTATTAACACTATGTATTAGCATTGTAATGGCTATTCATCAGAGAACACTCTCATCTCTCCCATCTTCGTACTGTTAACCACAGTCCATCTTCCATCACAGGGTTCACTGTGTTATATAGTCTCATGCCTTGTACATTCTATCCAACGAGTACATTCAGTGGCCCCACTTTCATCACAGAGTTATACAGTCATCACCCCATAAAACTTTGAAAGTTTTCCTTAGTCCAAAAGAAAGAACCCCATAGCTATTATTCTGATATTTAGCATTGATATAGTACCCTCTTTGACATTGATACAAGAATATTACAATATTCCTGTTAACTATAGTCCATAAGTTACATTAATTGTATTTTTGCCATACATCACTGTATTCTTACCACCTTGTAATAGTGACATACATTTGTTCTAGTTCATAGAAGAACATTCTTGTATTTGTAGTATTAACCACAATCCTCATCCATCTCTGGGTTCACTATGTTATTCAGCCCTGAGATTATTCTTTAGCTATTTTTCAATTTACATTTACATCCTTAGACTACTCCTTACAGCAACAATCCCATTTATCAACCAGCCATTTTTATTGAGGGTAACTCACTATAATGTGTTACCAACAACTCTATCCATTTCCACACTTTTACAATAAACCTAATTGAAAAGTCTATATACATTAAGCATCAGTACCCATTCTCAGTCCTCTTCCTATCTCCTAGTAACTTATAGTCTAGATTTTAACTCTTTATGTTTATTCTTAATATTTAGTTCATATTAGTGAGACCATACAATATTTGTCCTTGTATGACTGGCTTATCTCACTTAGCATAATGTCCTCAAGGATCATCCATGTTATTATATGTGTCTCAATTTCATTTCTTCTTACAGCAGCATAATATTTCATTGTATTTATATCCTACATTTATCCATTCATTGTTGATGGCTACTTGGGTTGGGTTGTTTCCATCTTTTGGCAATTATGAATATGTGCTATGAACATTGGTGTACAAATGTCTGCTTGCATCACTGTTTCCAATTCTTCTGGATATATTCCTAGTGGAAGGATTTCCAGATCATATGGCAATTCTATATTTAGCTTCCTGAGGAACCGTATGGCCAACTGATTTTTGAGAAGTTGGGAAAGACCACTCAATTGGGAAAGAATAGTCAACAATTGGTGCTGGGAAAACTTGATCTCCATTTAAAGAAAAGAAGGAGGCCTACCTCACATCTTAGACAAAAATCAACTCAAAATGGATCAAAGACCTAAATATAAGAGCTAGAACTATCAAATTCCTAGACAAAAACCTAGGGAAGCATCTTCAGGACCTTGTGTTAGGCAACGGTTTCTTAGACTTTTTACCCAAAACTCAAGCAACAAAAGGAAAAAAATAAATAAATGGGACCTCATGAAGATTAAAAACTTTTGAACTTCAAAGGGCTTTATCATGAAAGTGAAAGGACAATGTCCACAATGGGAGCATATATTTGGAAGCCACATATCCAATAAAGGTTTAATATCCAGATTATATTAAAAACTATTTCAACTTAACAAGTAGACAAACAGCACAATTGAAAATGGGCAAAAACTTGAATAGACATCTCACCAAAGAAGATATACAAACGGCCAGATAGAATATGAAAATATGCACAACATCATTAGCCTTCAGGGAAATGCTACTCAAAATCAAAATGAGTTACCATTTCACACTCATTATAATGGCTGCTATTTAAAAAGAAAAATAGTAAAGAAAAAGTGTCGGAGAACATGCGGAGAAATAGGAACACTCATTCATTGCTAGTGGCAATATAAAATGGGGTAGTCACTGTGGAAGACAGTTTGGCGGTTCCTCAGAAAGCTAAATATAGTGCTGCCATATGACTCAGCAATTCCAGTTCTAGATATATACCCAAAAGAATTGAAAGAAGGGACTTCAGAAGATATTTGTGCACCAATGTTCATAGCAGCATTATTCACAATTGCCAAAAGATGGCAGAAACCCAGGAGCCCATCAGTCAAGAATATATGAATAAAATGATGAATATACATACAATGGAATATTATTCAGCCATAAAAAGGAATGAAGACAACATGGATGAACCTTGAAGACATCATGTTTAGTGAAATAACCTAGACACAAAAGGAGAAATATATTATTTCACTGAATTGAAACAATTAGAATAAGAAAACTCATAGAGTCACAAACTAGAAGCTGGGTTACAAAGGGATGGGGTGGGGATAGGGAATGAGAAATTAAGGCATAAAATGTACAGGGTTCCTATTAGAAATGATGAAAATGTTTAGATAATGGATAGTGAGGATGGTAGCACAACATTGTGAATGCCATTAACAGCAATGAAATATATACATGAATATGATTAAAAGGAAAAATGCTAGATTGTACATAGGGTAAGAGAATACAAGTTTTTTAAAGTTCATGGTATTATGCTATATAAACAGGAAACCTTAAGTTAAACCATTAATAGTATAATTATAAAATATGTTATCATCAATTGTAGCAAATGTTCCACACCGATGCAAGGTGTTGTTAGTGGGATGGTATGTGGGAATCCTGTATTTTATGCATGATTATTCCGTTAATCCACAACTTCTCTTACAAAAAAAAAAAAAAAGAAATTAAGAAAGCTAATAAGAAAGTTGTCAAAAACTCAGAAATTAAAATGCCATATTTAAATAATCCACAGGCCAAACGCTACCTCAAAGAGAATTTAGAAAATAAATTTATCTAAATGGTAATAAAGACACAAGAATCAAAATTGGTAAGATACCGGAATTTGTGGTTTAAGGTTGTGGGAAGTCAATGATTAAAAGTACAGAGCTTCTATTTGGGGTGATGGAAAAGTTTTGTAATGGATGGTGATGGTACCACAACATTGTGAATATAATCAACAAGAATGAATTATATATTTGAATGTGGTTAAAGGGGGAAATTATATGTTGTGTATCTGTTACTAGAATAAAAATTAAGACTAAACAGGACTGTACAACACAAACAGTGGATCCTAATTTAAACCATGGATTATAGTTAATAGTACAATTATAATAATATTATTTCATCAATTGTAACAAATGTACCACACTACTGCATGGTGGGTATATGGGAACTGTATTTTCTGCAAGATATTTCAGTACAACTTCTCTAATAAAGTTTTTAAAAAGATGAAAAATAGTAAATAAGAATAATATTATAGAATAAAATCTAAGTTTATTTTAAGTATTTTTTTCCTTAGATGATATCCCACTGTAGATGAAATTTAAGAATTTATAATGGGCAAAAGTTATTACTGGATATTCTTTCTATCGAATGCTGGAGCCTCTGGGGATTGATTATCTGATCCCATAGACATGAACATCTTTGTGTTGACAGGGTGAATTTTAAAGTCCAAAGACACAGAAGTCAATTTGTAGAAAATTGAAAGCAATGCAAATAATTCCTGAGCATAAATGCTTATTAGGTGTGTCCAGTGGAATGTGATTATCTCCTTTACTATAAATCAATTTTTACAAATTGATTTAAACATTTCATTACACAAAATAAATTTGTGGTTCTTTGACTTCTCTTTTGATTTGATTATAATATTTTCCAATTCCTTCATTAATTGATTATTTAAATGAAATCTTTACATCTTATTAAAGTGAGGATTTTAACTTTTATAAAAGTTATGGTATTAAACCCCTGGCCCTGTATAATGAAATTGCTATATTCTTTTTAAAAAATCATTTCTCCAACTTTATATCAAGTTTTCATTTGTTTTAATTTACTTTCAACTTTAGGGATCACTTTCTTTTCCTATTTAATATTTGAATCATGGAATGTTTATGAATAATCAATAGTTAAACTATAAAATACAAGGCACCTGAGAAGACGAAAAGATATTTTAATAGGCTCAGGGGCCTTGGGATTCAGGGACTGCTAATAGAGAAAGGCCATAATATATTTCACAAATTTCCAACCTAAAATTAAATTAAACTGGTCATAGATCAGCTGTGAGAGGATATGAAACACAGAATCACATAATCCTAGTCACTTGCTTTTTAATGTGATCTGGGATTTCTGATGACCCTAACACTGTGTCCAGGCATAAGTAAACAGCATGCTTTGTGCTATAAGATAAATTCATTCAGTGTCTCAAAATGTTGGTAAATTTTTTATATGTAATGTCCAATATTCAGTAAAAATTCAAGATATGGGAGGGCTAAGATGATGCAAATAAAACCTAGAGGAACACAAGGAAAAAAAAACAGCCCTAATGATGAGCTATATAATGAAGATAAAACAAAAAGTGAGATTTCTGCATCAAAGCATTAATACAAATATAGTTTTTAAAGATATCACCAAATGCTACTCCATAATGGATGCATCATTTGCATTCTCATGAAAAATATATGAGAGTAAATGAGAGAGGAAAAAAGTAAGGGGTCAAACAGCTTCTCAGTAAAGGATTTTGTTGTTTTTGTTGTTGTTGTTGTTTTGGTTTGTTTTTCTGTATCCCATATGCCCTCAATTGTACCAATTTTTGTTTGTTTTGTATTAACAAGAGACTTGTTGCATAGAGCATTAGGTTAATGGTTAATAGAAAGAATCCTTAGGAAAATAGAATTTTTGGCTCAGATATGTTGGCAATTAACTACCAGTCAACATTTATTAAGAAAAACACTATGACTTGAAAGTCACTAAAAAGTAAAATCAAATCCTATAAAATTATCTAGATACCTACTAGTATTTCAGCAAAAACACTCCAGGTTGATAGTTAAGGAAAAAAATGTGAAAGATGAGTGTAAAGCTGCTAAAAGAATAACTCTCTGCAAATTTTGCACCTTCAAGGGTAAAGTCATTCTATTTTCTAAGGAAAAGTAAAAGAATCAAAAAATGCTTTTGTCCAAATTCAACATTTTTACCTAAGAAACCTGGGCATCAGAGAGAAGGACTGAAATGTCCATGGGACCTGAAAAATTCCCTGCATCCTCAAAGAGTGAATTACTAACTCATGGGGCCAGATCTAGACTGTTCAAAACTTTTTGCACTTAAATATTCAGAAGCTCCACTCTTACTAAGTCCCAAATTAAAATTAAAGTCTATAGAAACTGTCAGAGAGGAATCTTCCAAAGAGAAGATGAAGATGATGCTATCTCTCCAGCTAAGCAAGAAGCTAAAGGGTCAGTGCCTGAACAGTATATGTTTTATTTCCCTAGAATAAATAACAATGGCTATGTTACCATAATTTCTGGTTTCCTTGGTAACCCTTGAATAAATTTGGAGATAGAAGACTTAAAAAAATATGATGACAAAAGAGAGGTGTAAAAAAGTATTGGGAAGAAATTACTTGAGGTTTTCAACTTCCTCAATCTATACAAATAAATACATAAATGCATATTAGATACTTGTAAAGGGGTGATTGATTCATACCTCATAATAATTTTATTTTTGCCTAAATGACTTAGTATTTTAAGGTAGCAATAGATAGGCAGATATCAAGCCGTATGTACCAGTACATGGACAAAAGTTTCTTTAGCTA
>PVKH010002782.1:9376-26427 GCA_004027955.1 Chaetophractus vellerosus
TTGCTGATATGGAGAAAGTTTTAGTGGTCTGGACAGAAGATCAAACAGCCACAATGTTCCCTTAAACTAGCTCCTAATCCAGAGCAAGGCCCTGACTCTCTTCAAGTTTATGAAGGCTGAGAAGCTAGCAGAGGTTGGTTGAAGAGGTTTAAGGAAAGAAGCTGTCTCCATAACAGAAGTGCAAGGTGAGGCAGCGAGTGCAGATGTAGAAGCCGTGGCAGAGGCCTAACACAGATAGTTGAGGAAGATGGCTACGCTAAACAACAGGTTTTCAGTGTGGGCGAAACAGCCTTCTACTGGAAGAAGATGCCGTCTAAGACTTTCATAGCCAGATAGGAAAAGTCAATGTCTGGTTTCAAAGCTTCAAAGGATAGGCTGACTATCTTGTTAGAGCCCAAGGCAGCTGGTGACTTTAAGTTAAAGCCTGTGCCCATTTACCATTCTGAAAATCCTAGGACCCTTTAGAATGATGCTAAATCTACTCGCCTGTGCTCTGAAATGTAAGCCTAGTTGATAGCACATCTGTTACATCAGGGTTTACTGAATATTTTAAGCCCACTCTTGAGACCTACTGGTCTGAAAAAAAGATCCCTTTCAAAATAGTACCGCTCATTGACATTACACCTGATCACCCAAGAGTTCTGATGGAGATGTACAATGAGATGAATGTTGTTTTCATGCCTGCTAACACAACATCCATTCTGCAACCCATGAATCAAGGAGTCATTTCGACTTTGAAGTCTTACTGTTTAAGGAATGCATTTTGTAAATCACCAAGATTGTGATTCCTCTGATAGAGCTAGGCAAAGTAAATTGAAAGCTTTCTGGAAAGAATTCACCTTTCTAGATGCCATCAAGAACATTCATGATTCATGGGAGGAGGTTAAAATATGCACATTAACAGGAGTTTGGAAGAAGCTGATTCCAATCCTCATGGATGACTTTGAGGGGTTACGACTTCAGTGGAGGAAGTAACTGCAGATGTGGAAATAGCAAGAGAACTAGAATTACAAGTGGAGCCTGAAGATGTGACTGAATTGCTGCAATCTCATGATAAAACTTTAACAGATGAGGAGTTGCTTCACACGAATGGGCAAAGAAAGTAATTTCTTGAGATGGAATCTACGCCTGGTGAAGATGCTGCAAACTTTGTTGCAATGACAAGAAAGGATGTAGAATATTACATAAACTTAGTTGATAAAGTAGTGGCAGAGTTTGAGAGGATTGATTCCAATTTTGAAAGAAGCTCTACTGTGGGTAAAATGCTTTCAAACAGCATTGCATGTTACAGAGAAATCTTTTGCGAAAGGAAGCTTTGATCAATGTGGCAAAGTTGGTTGGTGTCTTATTTTAAGAAATTGCCGCAGTCACCCCAGCCTTCAGCAACCACCACCCTGGTCAGTCAGCAGCATCAACATCAAGGCAAAGCCTTCGCTGAAGGCTCAGATGATGGTTAGGATCTTTTAGCAATAAAGTAAAATTTAATTAAGGTATGTACATTGTTTTTTAGACATAATGCCTTTGCAGACTTAGCAGACTACAGTATAGTATAAACACAATTCTTACATGCACTGGGAAACCAAAAAATTCGTGTGGCTTGCTTTATTGCGATATTCACTTTATTGTGGTGGTCTGGAACTCAGGTATGCCTGTATATAGATGATAGTTTTTTAAATGGAAATATGAACCATATTAAATTGATGAGAGTATTATATGTTTATGCTGCTAGTCAGAGCTGACTAGATATTATTGTAACTGGCTTTATTTTTAATGGAAATGTTAAATGTATAAATTCCATCTCTACTGCTTTATTGACTTACCAGGTCATTGACTTTAACTCTAAGTCAGATATACTCTTCACTTTAGTTATTAAAGATTTGAGAACTATATTTTAAGATATGATATTTGTAGGCATTTTAAAGGATCCAGTAATTGGTGCATGTTACTTCACACTGCATATGCGATATGAAATGTTGGACAGCTGTATAGATTCAAATGAAAAGTGATTTAATTGGATAACAAACTGAAAGAGGAAAAAAAAACAACACCTTTATCTCTATGCTTTTTCCATTGGTTCATTTTAGGTATAAAGAGGAAGAATATAAAACTGGACTTTCTGCTCTAGATCATATCAGGCACTTCACAGATAGCCTCAAAATGAGGAAAATAGAAGATAATCAATATACTGAGGCTGAGCTGTCTCCTTTTAGTACTTCCCATGTGCCAGAGGAACTTAAGCAGCCGCTACAGAGAAAGTCCAAGTCACAGGTACAGACTTCGCCACAGCCTAACAACATGGTAACATTGTTTGTATATGAAAACGGTCATTTCCTTTGATTAACAAAGGACAGGTATTCTGTCTTTGCAATATGATAGGATCTGTACAGTCTCAGATGTTTTACCCAAAATGTTCATATCTAGGAGCAAATCCAAAATAGTTAATCAATACATCAATTAATAGGGCTGCATTCTTCACAGAAACTTCTGTGACAAACTCTGTCCTACAACAATCTTTAGTTTTTCATTCTCTAATGGTCCATAATGTCAGCTTGCACCTATTTATATCTTACCTCAGAATTTCTAATTGCTTTGTGTCTATAATTTTTGTCAACATAATTTTATTTTAAGATTTGTGGAAAGCAAATTTATTCCTCTATTATTTTGTCCCCTACCATGTCTAGTATATGCTTATTTTAGTTAATTAACAAGTCATCTAATTGTAGAATTTAGGTGTAAAAGAAGAAACTGAAGATCAGAGATGAAATTATCTGAAATGAAACTATCCATTTTTATTGAATGAATTAATAAATGAACTGTACCCCAATTCATTGGACCCTTGAAGCATTCTGTCATCACTATGATATCTTAAAATAAATCTTTAAGATCCATAAATATCAGTTAAAAGATCCTCAGTTCCTTTATCACTCAATAAAAGAAGCCAGTACTTTCTGCTCGACATTCACATTTAACCAGATTGTTCACTCAGATCAAGTGGAAAAAAAAAAAAAAGAGCAACTTTCTCTTATTACCATATTTATTAGTCACTTTGGTCTAATTGATCCATTAGTTCCTTTTAGAGGTAGCTTGACATTTCAAACTCTGTGGCAATATTGACTTGTATTATAAATAAGGAAATGATTTCCTACTTGGCTCTGATATTTTGGGCTGATCCTAACAACATAGGTAGCACTGTCTCAACTAAGGTGGGGAAAAATATTATGTCAATGGGGCAATACAAATTTTTTAAAAATCAGACAATTCAGTAAAACATCTAAGATGTGACAAATGGTAATGGGGGAAAAACGCTCTTTCTGAATTTTAGTTAAAAGCAGCCAGCTTCAACTCTTAAAATAGCCTTGCTTTGTGGACTTGAGGACTTCATTTGATGACTGTGAGTACCATTTCCTCATTGTAAAGAGAGTTGGATGGAGAAGATATTTAAGATCCCTTTCTTTTCTATTATTCAAGGGGGATAAAAATGAATATTTCAATTTTAAACATTAAAAGTAAACTAGCTAAAGAAGACATCTCATTTTCACTTAGAGACATCCATAGGAGGTGGCTAGTGAAATACTTGGTTTCCTATTCCAACTTAGTGATCTACGATACTGAGGAATCTGGGATTTAAAAGATTTCTTTTAATTATTCCACCAGAAATACTTTTTATTGCAAGAGGCAATACTTGGAAACTCCAGAAACTATCTGGTACAGCAGAAAGCAAAAGGGCCTGAGGACATAGAGATAATGGATATGACATATTTCAATACCAGCATTTTAACACAAAGTGCCTGCCCAGATGTGCTAGCCATTACCATCACATAAAATACTAGCATTTTGCAATCCTAGCTCATATTTATTTTGATATTGATCAAGTCATAAATATCAGTTTGAAAATGATCACACATTTTTGCAAATTGAGTTTATTTCATGAGAGTCTTCATCTGTCCAGTGACGTGCTTACAGATGTTAATTTCCTTTAATTACCAGAAGGCAGATAGTCTATCTTTGTCAGTTGCTAGAATCTAAACAGGTTCAGATGCTTTACTGAAAACATTCATATCTTTACTATGACTGTGATTTTTATAGTGATTGAATCCAAAGTAGTTGACCAACACAGCAATTCTGCATAAGAACTTCTCTGAAAAAACCTGTCATGAGATTTGCTTCACGATAATAGATAATATTTATGTCAGGAACACTGACCTAAGCACTTTATGTAAGTTAGTGCCTGTGATTCTCCATAATCCTTGGAGGCAAGTACAGTTATCAGCATCCCCATTTTAGGTGAGAAAAGTGAGCTCGAATTGTTAAGCAACTTGCCCAAAGTCACACAGCTAGTTAAGTAAAGGCAAGGTAGAGGCCCACATTAAAACTCAGATCTTCAGATTTTTCTTTATATTCCGTTTCACCTTTCCAAATATTGGAATGGAGTAAGACTATTTCAGAATATTCCTGATCTTGATCCCTAACCGTGGGTACATAATTGGGATAGTTTAAGTTCAATGCTCACTTAATCCAGCCTGTCAAATTTACAAGGACGAGTCCTATATTTTATTTGTCCCAGAATCCGCAGCACCTAGCACAGTGCCTGGCAGAGAGTGGATGTTCCAGAAACATTTGTTAAATGGATGCGGAGGATTTGTAGAATTCCAGAAGGCAAGGAGCATATATAAAAGTTAAGTGTGTACATTTAGAGCAATGACCCAGCAAATCAAAATCAGGCTGCAAGGGCAGATTTTCTAACTGAATGCCATGATTACGGAAGAAACCACAGACCAGCCACATGTCCCAGCATGACTCTCAGAGATGAAATTCTGCCTAACAGAGGCATTTTGTCTTTGTTTACAGACAGTGGAATGTCTTTGGCAGGACTTTAATGATTCCACTTCAGCAGCATTTTGACAAGCAAGTTTAGCAATGAATGAGACCAACAATGGCAAATCAACAGTGAAAAGTTCACTCACAAGTCAGGACCAAACATTTCATTTGAATATTTCGCTTGGCAGTAAATGGGAGATCCTCTGAACAGTTATTTAAAAGTCGGCATGATAATAAGGAAGAAAGAGCAGTGCCACCCAGAGCACCTCTGTGCACCTTCTGCTTGGCAGCAGCTGGAGCACAGTTAGTCAGAACGTTGTTGGGTCCTGTGTTCTGTTGTATTTGGGGCTTGAGCTGACTTTCCCCCTTACCTTTGAAAGACCAACTTTCATGATCAAATATCGAATTATTTCAAGCAAGGAGGGGAATTGGAGAAAGGACTCCGAGTTAAAAGCTGGAAGAAATACGTTTGAGTTGTACTTCTCCCACCAGCTAGTTGATGGCTTTGGGCAAGTCGTCTCACCTTCCGTGCTCTCAATAATAAAGTGCAGGAGTCATTTCCTCTACTAGACCACAGTGCTGTCAAGGCAGGTTTATATCCTATCCACATTTGCATTTTCACTTCTTCCCGTGTTGTAAGCACGCAATAATATTTTTGGTGAATTGAACACGTGAAGAGTATGGATGACTGTATCCCTGGTTGGGCAGGGGAAACTCATGTTTCTTAATAGAAGCGCTATTGACAATCTGAGTGCCAATTTTTGTTCCGTAGGCTATATCACTTTTGTGGCCCCTAGGCACTGAAGGCCACCAGTAAGCCCACGTCAGTATGACACATATATATTATATATACCGCACACTTCCCCGGACACACCCATGAGGGATGCTCCAGCTGCATGTCCTTCCCCTTCCTAATGCTCACCAACAGTATTCTCTGAACTGTAAGTGAGGTTTTCCAAATGTGATTTATTGTGTCTCTCTTTTACCCCAGGCATATGCTATGATGTTGTCATTGTCCGACAAGGAGTCCCTCCATTCGACATCCCACAGTTCTTCCAACGTGTGGCACAGTATGGCAAGGGCTGCAGCGGAATCCAGTGCCATCCAGTCCATAAGCCACGTATGACCTTACCAAGGTCGACCTGAGTGGGACCAAGTCCAACAGTAGCATGGCTCTTTCATAGAGGACTATTTAAAAGACTGCTGAGCAGATTGCCTTATAAACCTGAAGGGTCACTCATTTAAAGTCTGGTGACCTTAAACTGAATGATTAGAAAAAGAAAGAAAGAAAAAGGAAGAAAAAAGAAACTATTTATTCTCGATATTTTGTTTTGCACAGCAAAGGCAGCTGCTGACTTCTAGAGGATCAGTGCGACTTCAAGTGTTTCAATGAAAATGAAAAACTTGCTGGGCAGAAGATATCTTCCAGTTCACCCTACCCAAGGGTGTGGGTGGGAGAGAGGGGCAGTTGAGATGGCGGCATTGATACCTATGAACACTCCATAGAAACTGGGTCCTTTTTTGTACAAGATCACCTGACACATGATTGGGAACAGTTGCTTTTAATTACAGATTTAATTTCTTTTCTTTGTTAAAGTTTTATGTAATTTAACCCTTTGAAGATGGAATAGTTGGATGAAATGAACATTCGATTATTAGAGAATCTGATAGCAGGGAGTACTTCTTCCCCCTTAAACTTTGCCTTCTTAACTACATTGTTTAAAAATAGGGGAAAAGGGTATGTGTATACTGTAAACTATGGATGTTCAATGCTCAAGGAGAAGTAACCTGTTCACCACCAGTACCACTGTACCACTAATAAAATGTTTGCCAAATCCTTGTGATAACATCTTAATTTTAGACAATCATGTCACTGTTTTTTAATGTTTAATTTTTGTGTGTGTTGTGTGTATCATGTATTTATTTGTTGGCAAACTATTGTTTGTTGATTAAAATAGCACTGTTCCAGTCAGCCACTATTTCATGACGTCTGAGGCACACCCCTTTTTCAATTTCAAGGACCAAGGTGACTTGACCTGTGTATGGGAGTGCCACATGGTGTTGGCTTTTCTTAACATTCCTTTTTTTGTTGTTTTGTTTTCCTTCTTAATGAACTAAATAACGAATAGATGCAACTTAGTTTTTGTAATACTGAATTGATTCAATTGTATAAACAATTATAATTTCTTCATGAAAGCATGATTCTTCTGATTAAAAACTGTACCCCATATTTTATGCTGGTTGTCTGCAAGCTTGTGTGATGTTATGTTCATGTTAATCCTATTTGTAAGATGAAGTGTTCCAGACCTTATGTTAAAAGAGAGAAGTAAATAACAGACTGTATTCAGTTATTTTGCCCTTTATTGAGGAACCAGATTTGATTTGTTTTCGTTTGTAATCTCATTTTGAAATAATCGGCAAGTTGAGGTACTTTCTTCAAATGCTTTGTACAATATAAACTGTTATGCCTTTCAGTGCATTACTATGGGAGGAGCAACTAAAAAAATAAAGACTTACAAAAACGATTCTTTTTCCCACTGCCTGGTATTTTCCCCGCTCAAGCAATTTCAGTTTTCCTTTGGGATCCAATGATTTAAAGATACGGTGTCGGTGACCTTGATGCCCTAATAGAAGCATGGAATCTAGGCTATACTTGCATCGTTTTTAGATGACATTGATAATTTTTGCCCAACAAGAAGTTGGGGTATCTCCTGCTCATTGTTCTGAACTTTCTCCATGCAGTGGCAACGTACGCCCTTCCCCAGTCCTTGCGTCATTCTGTGTCCACAGCACCCATTTTAGTTAGGACAGAAAGAAATGGAGGAATACACAGCTTTTCTACTGGATTTGACACAGAGTACGTCAAAAGGTGCTCCATTCCTTATTTTTGTTTTAAATTACTCAAATACTGTTAACTGATTCACAAGGGGTAAAAAAATAACAAAACTTTTTAGCTTTTCTATGTTCCTTTTAAGGTTTTGCTCATATGCAAAACATTATTTTTCCCTTGTTGTAAACAGAGTGTAGACATAATTTTGTGTTTACTCTCATTACTTGTGACAAAAATAGCACTGCATATTGCTACAAATTCTTCAAAATAATCAGTTACCCAACAGTCCATCAAGTTTGATCTACTATAATTTCCTCAACCAGTTCAATTTTGCTGAAAACATGGGTTGTTTTCAACTTTTCACTAGGGTAAGTGACAGTATTTTAATTTTCGTGCATAAAACTGTTTTTGTGTGTTCACATATGTACACGCAGGGCTGGAATGTGAGGAGTGGTATTTCCGTTTGATAAATTCTCTGGTGGGTGAGCAATTATGAATATATTTTTTTTCTCCTTACATAAACTGCCAAGTTGTAGAATAGGGTTGTTTCAATTTTGGCTGACTGTGGGGATTTTGACAAGGCCTGAGGAATAAATATGAAACATGGAAATAGATCAGGACTCATTCCTTTGATCATTTATTTATTCATTCTTAGTCACAGTGCCAGATACATAGAGAATCTCCTCACATCATGTCTATATGTGCACAGTATAGGAATTTAAAATACAGGGTATAAATGCTGTTTTTTAACATAGTGTGCCTAGGAAGTTTTCAGGAAATATGCTTAAGCTACGAATTTGGTCTATGAAAAATGAGACTAGGAATCTGGTATTTGGGACATAAGAATAACACATTTGAAAGAGTGAAGCTCTGGAATGTGCTCTCCATTTTGCTTTGTTTTAAAGAATATTCCAACCAATTCTAAAGCAATTCTAATATAGCCAATACTACTGAATTCTTGTTAGACTTTGAGCATGACATTTCAGTCATTTGCTAATACTTAGTCTCTCCAAATTCCAAAAAGGTTTTCAAGCCTTATATTTCTGCTTTTTTCCCCCCATTCATTTTGCCAAAAATCCTGCATCACATGTCCCTGTGGGGAGCCAGTTAGATATGGTGGAGACAGTATTGGATTTGGAAACTGAAGGCCTGGGTTTGTGTTCTGGCTCTACTACTTTAATGGTCTTGGGCAAGTGACATACCTCTCAAAATCTCATCTTCAAAACCATGTTATTAATGCCTGCTTCTCCTGCTACTGCTTTGGGTTTCTGTTAATGTCAAATTTAAAATAAGTTCTTGGAAATAGTTGTAAAAGTTCTACAAATGCAAGGCATTTATGGAGTATTCCTGGTAGAGAAATATTACACACTCTTAGCAAGGCAGTGATATATCATATAAGTAACTTAATTTTCATAGTAATATTTAAGGGAATAGAATATAGAATATATGCATATATATGTACCCATATACATATAGACATCCACATAAATACACACTATGCGAAGAGGAAGAATTTAGGATATAACAAGTTGATACTAGCCTATACAAAAGTGAGGATGGAAATTTTCTAGCAAGGATTTTAGAATTGTTTCTTAAACAAATAGGTAGGTCTGAAAATAAAGCTCAGACCTACATGTTTGAAAACCTGAGACATCCAGTATAATTTTTGAGATCTCTCAAAAAATATTCAATGACAGTTAAGAAAGCACATATTCAAAGTGTAGGAAAATTAGTAATTTTATTTTCAAATAATGACCACCTACTAATCTTATCTCCGTACAGAATAAATAAGAGACTTTTTCCGTGTTTTCGCTGCCTTTTATGTTACTAGCACGCTGAAACTGTTTATATCTATTACCTCAATCATCACAACAGGCCTGCAAGCAGGCAACATTATTCCTGTTTCACAGAGGAGGAAACTGAAGCTCAGAGAGTTTAAACTTGACTCAAGTTCACTCTGCTGGGAACTGGCCGACTGAGAACTACAGTGGGCCTGCATCCTTAGCCCACACTTAGCCAATAGTCTCAAGCCTCCTAGTCCAGTCATAGCTAAAGAAAAGCAAATAGGGAACATTCATTCAAAAGCCAGGGAAATGTGTCCCCACAGAGAGTGAAGCTGCTGAGATGCAAACATGCCCAGGAGACATTTAGGGGGTATGTGCCTTGGCTGTCAAGTTTAAGGTGAGAGCCAAGGACTGGTTGCCAGGCGTTTTTAATTCAGTTTATCTCAAATCAGAACCAGCAATGCTAGTGCTTTGGAAAGGCCCTAAATGCTTCCTTAATAAGGGCCTTAGTTATCTTGTTTGCAAATTCCTATCAGGTGGCTTGAGTTTTCTCCTTACTGTTTGTTGGGGGCAGAAAAAAAAGAGAAGGATCTCAAATCTGCATTTTGTAATGATTAAAATGGCATGCCCAAGCCCTCTAAAATGGTTAGCAGACTCAACATGAGAGAAAGCAAAGGTAAAAGCAACTGCAGTTAAGAAGTGTACTTATTTCATTCTATCATGGTTTAAAGGACTTATTAGTGGAAGGAATGTGGGGAGAAGTGGGATGAGTGAAAGGAAAAAACTACCAGACAGATTGGGTCCTGGAGCACAGAAGAGAGAGTTTTGAGATTCAATCAGCTCCTCCCCAAGAGAACTGGTTAATCTTCAATTATTTGTTATATTCTGCATAACCCTTTCTCAATACAAGAGACTGTTCCTGATGCAACATGTATTAAAAAAAAGAAAAGGAAAAGTACAGCCCCCCTCTATTTATTATGGTTCTTCAGGCTGAAAAAAAGCCTACTTCCATCCAACTTAAGCAAAAAAAGAAAATTACTGGATGGCTATGGGAGAACTTATACAGTTGAAGGCAAGCTGGGGAACTAGGCCTAAGACATGAACCAGGACCACCCTGGGTAGGCAAGCAGCAAGAGCCAATGGTCAGCTTCTTGGGCTGTCAGCATCATGATGAATCAATGACAATCACTTTCATTCTTCCTGGCCACTTTGGCTCTAGATTAAAATCCTAGGGACAGTGCATCAAATTGGCCCCCTGTCTAATGGTAGGCCAGGTAACTCTATCAAGAGCACCACTGAGCTCATCTGAAGATGTGGGATAGCAAATGCTAGTTCCCTTACTGCCAAATCGAGAGGCTACTACCAAATAAGTGGGAATAAATTATGGGCATCCAAAACAAGAAATATCCACTTCACCTATAGCATATGAAAACTATCAAATATGAAAGCAGCAACATTTTCAGGGAAGAACACAGGGTTCAGTGATGAAAAGGCTAATTACAGGGATAACGTGCTAGAACATACGAAACAAGAACTGTTCCAGAAAACATAGGCCCTACAATCATCACATTAATACTTTTTTGAGAGATTCTTGAAGTAATGCTTGTTATTTTTCTTTAAATACTTCAATCGGGACTTCAAATGATGACTCTACCAAGACTGACAATAGAATCATATCCCAATAGTCAAGTGTTGCCCAGGGTCAGATCAAATTAATTCATGAAAGGATATTAAAACTTCTTTGAGGTGCACAGAAACAAAACAAAACAAAACAAAACAAAACAAAACATGGTCAGTAAGAAATTAAAGGATTTGTCTGAATCTAAATCATTCAGAAAGACAATGTCTAGAAAGCAAACCAGAAACCACTCAAAATAGTTCAAGAGGACGGAGATTTAATGCAGTGGGTTGTACAAAATATTGCAGGGGCTGGAAGAGTGAAAGGAAGAAAAGAGTATAAACCAGAATCCAGGAAGATGCTAGGGCCCCACTCACAATGGACGGGGAGGTGCTGCTGCTGTCACCCAGCGGCCACCCCTGCTGCTGTTGCTGGAAGCCCCGATTGCCTGCTTGTTGCTACAACTGATAGAGACAGAAGGAGACTGACTTTGCCCTTCCTCCTTCCTTCTCACCTCCCACCAGCACCTTTTGCTGGCAATGCCTCACTGGAAACCAGCTGGCAAGGGAGTCTGTAGAATGAGGTTTTCAAGCATCCAGGCTCCTTGATACCTTCTCATCCCTGACTCATTAATGCAAAGTAGTCCCGTTATCGTCTCTCAGCAAACCAATTACTACACTTTTAGTTCACCCATTGCAATTTGTAATTGTATAAATAACCCTGTGATTATTTAACATCTCTTTTCCTAAGATCTTACACTCCATGAGTGCACTAACTGTATTTACTTTATTAAATCAATGAATACATAAATTGCCTAGTAAGATGCACACTAAACCATTATCAGCGGTTGTCTCTACGGATTGGTATGGAGGGGATAATTTTTTACAGTATACACTTTTGATTATTTTAATCTTTTTAATAAGAAGGAACTACTTTTATACACAAAAGACTTCTTAATGTGAATACCTCATGATCAAGAAAATCCCACGTCTAGGAATTTATCCTACAAAACTAGTTAATATTATATACCAAGTTTTTCATACATGGATGTATATCAAGACATTTAAAATAGTGAAAAATTATTACCAACAAGAGATTTGGTTAAGTAAACTGTGCTGCATCTCTATGACCATGTTTAACTACATGGACAGATAATCTCAACATATTAATTGTACAACTAGGTTACAAATGGCTGGAAGCTACATAGTTTAGCATTTTACAGGTTGGAGGAATTACGGGTGAATTTTGTTTGTTTCCTTCTTTTAGTTTATCCACATTTTTACATTATTTAAAATAATGTGTATTACTTTTTAAATAAGAAAAAAATTATTAAAGAAACAAATAAAAACCTTTCACAGTAGGAGAATAATACAAAGAGAACACAAGAGAGGTCTTGTCTGAGAGCAGCACAGATGCCTTCAGGTCATTAGCTTTGAGAGTTGGATGAGGCCAACCCACACGCCATGCAGGAAACATCCGTGAACTCTACAAAGGTTGATAATAGCTTTGCCCAAAGTCTAAGGTGACACAGCTTATTTGGAGTCCAAATTCAGGTCTCTGCTTCCTGGGCCACCGCATTGCAGACCAGTCACAGTGAGGAGTGGGGAATGAGTGGAGTTGGGTAAAATGCTGGTGTCTGACAAGGGGACTCATGTCAAGGGATTTTATAGTGAGGGAAGAGGTTAGATTACATCTAAATGTGCCCAAATCGACTTTTAGCCATGAGGATGATACAGATGCTTAACCCTGTGTGAACTTGTTTTTATATGTTTCCAACTAAAAGAAAACATGCCATTAAGGCCACAAACTCATTGCCCTTATTATAGAAGTAGAATACAGTAGCCATCTCTGACAGGTTGATTCAAATTGATTTCATTTAATCAAAAATGCCGCTCTTTTAACAGACAATGCTATTGAGTTCACATAAGCAAGAAAGAAGAGGTCAAGAGCATCTTGTGAAAGATTTATGTAGCACTATTCTAGGCTATAGGGATATGAAAAATAGAGGTGGTATTTTGGTTGGGGCAAGCCTCTCTGAGGTGGTGACATTTGTGTAGAGACCTAAATGTTGGGAAGAAGTCCTTTATGAGTTAGCTTGGTGAAGAGTTTAACAGGTGGGGGAAGCAGTATATAAATATCCCAAGACACCAGGGACTGCCTTGTAGAGGTCGTAAAGAAGTGTCAGATTGGGGATATGTGCTGGATGTAGAGCCAATTAGCCTTTTTGATGATTTTTGCCTACAGAGTATTCAAATAGTACCTAAAACAGGAAGTATCATTTATTGAGCCCTTCTTGTGCATCCAACACTGATGATAAGGCTTTGCTTTTGTTAACCCTCATAACAATCCTGCCCATGGGATAGATAGTTTTATTATTCCCATTTTGTCATCTGGGAAACTAAAGCTAAAGAGATTTAAAAAATGATCCAAGATTACACAGCAGGTAAAGAAGAGAGACGGAAAGCCATCCCAGATATATTTGACTCCATTGGCTGTACACTCAATCCCTATTCCTTCCTGATTACAATGTACATTATTTTATTTTCCCACTGATGAATCAGCAATTACATTTTACTAAGTCAACTGTGTCCTGCTCCTTGTCGTCTGAATATTTGGAATCTAATCATGAAGACAGCCTAAGAAATACCCATGTGCTTAGAGTTTTGCTTATGTAAACAGAACACTTTGCAGAGGAATGCAAAGGGTTGAGGGTTGCAAGAAAAGTCCAGCTATGCAGAGTAGGATGGATGCCACTTAACTTTGACCAATTATTCACATATGTCTTAAGCATGAAAACTATTTGTTGGTTTCCTACAATTATCCATGGAACAGTGCAAGGTTCTGGGTCACTTCACGGTAGGTGGTTGCTTTCCAAACAGTCATTTCTCCATGTATATGGGTTTGTGTGAGTATGAGGGGGAGGGTGGAAAGGCAGCAAGGACAAGGGAAAAGATGGATAGATAAGATGCTGGCCGGTGGGATGTGGCACCATCAATTTGGTTTTAAAGAATATTTCAGTGAAATATACTGTAGCTAGAGGAAGCACAGTGCAATAAACACATGATTTGAGCCAGACACATTTGGATTCAGATTCCAACTCTGTTATTAATGTATGTGGTCAAGTCATTTTATCTGATTAAGCCCAGTTTCTTCAGCTGCAAAATGGTAAAAGTAATACCTACCATATAGTATGGGGGAAGATTACAAACATTGATGCATTTGAAGAATTTGGTGTATTATCTATTTTCAAGAAACAGTGGCAATAAATTATCAGTATTGAGTTTCACACTAATATTTTTCTTTTAAAATTTCATTTAAATTGTTTAATTCATTTTTCTTAGTAAGTAATACATGCTCATGGAAAACACTCAAATATCACAAAGGGAGAAAGAAAAAATAAGTTTTCTTCCCAATGCCCATCCCAGCAACCTGATGAAATCCTGTTAAAATTAATATGCAGCAATAAAATTGATTTGTAAAAAAAAGATTCTTAGATACCTTTTGAGAAATATTCTTCTTTTATTTCTCTCACAATGGTACCATACTATATAGTCCTGGAATTTTACTTAATTTATCTTGGAAATCATTACATATGAATTCAAATGAAGTTTTTATTCATTTTTTCCTCCTTCTTCCCCTCCATCTCCTCCTTCCCCTTCTTTTTCTCCTCTTCTTTTTAAAGTACATACTATTCCATTGTAGCATAATTTCATTGACCAATTTCCCATCATGGGCATTTAGGGTTGTTTACAATCTTTCGCTATTGCCAACACTGCTTTAATGAACATCCTGGGGATGAATCACAGACCTGCTGGGTCAAAGAATATAGGCATCGGATCAATTTCTAGAGAAATGTACATCAAATGGTACCTACCATTGGTGTAAGAGAATATCTGTTTTCCTATACCAAAATAATAATCCACTATTTTCATCTTTGCCAATCTAAGATGATAAAATGATGCATTTCTTTTCTTGTGAATCTTTTTGCATATCGATAGCCATTAGTTTTACTTCCTATGTGAGGTGTCTATTAGCTGTCCGTTTCCATCCTTTGACTATATTTCTACTGGGTTATTGGTTTTACGTTCTAGGGGTTCTTTTTGTAAACAAATAGCCCTTTATTTGTGATAGTACTTATAATTTTCTAGTTTGATATTTATCTTTTGCCATTTTTGATGTTTTTAGCCTTGCAGAAATTATCTTTGCAGTTGAATTTATCAATCTTTCCTTTTTAGGTTTCCTCATGTATAGAGAGAAGTTCCCACTGGGATGTTTTCCTTTATTAGAAAAGTTGTAGGTTTAGAGAAAAGTCATGCAGAAAGTACAGAGCTTTCATATATACCCCCTGACAGTTTTTCCCTATTAACATTTTGTATAATGTAATATTTGTTACATCGATGAAGCAATATTATTATAATTATACTATAAGCTATAGTACACAGTTTACATTATGGTTCACTGTGTTGCATAGTTCTACGCTTTTTTAAAAACTTTTATTCTAGTAATATTTATGCAACCCTAAATTTCTTCTTTTAACCACATTCAAATATATAATTTGGTAGTGTTAATCACATTCACAATGTAAAGTGCTACCATCGGCACCATCATTACCAAAATTTTTCCATCACCCCAAAAGGAAATGCTATAGTAATCGCGGATTAGTTTTCATTCCCTACCCCAGCTCTGGCCCCTGAAAACTGGTGTTCTAGTTTTTTGACTCTATGAATTTGCACATTCTAATTATTTCATATAAGTGAGACCATAAAATATTTGTTTTTTTGTGTGTCTGGCTTATTTCACTCACCATGATGTCTTCAAGGTTCATCCAGGTTGTCTCATGTATCAGAACTTCATTCATTTTTACAGCTAAATTATTATATTCCACTGAGTGTATATACCATGTTTTGTTTATCAGGTGGTGGGCACTTGGATTGCTTCCATCTTTTGGTAATTGTCAACAATGCCACTTTAAGCATAGGTGCATAGATATCTGTTTTCAGTTGTTTGGTTATATGCCTAGAAGTGGAATTGCAGGGTTATAGAGCAAAGCTATACTTAAATTTATGAGGAACCACCTAACTGTTTTCTACAACAGCAGCAGCATTTTACATTCCCACCAACGATGAGCCAGTGTTCTTATTTCTCCACATTACCTCCAACACTTATTTTCCACTTTTTAATAGTAGCCATTGTAGTGGGTGTGAAATGGCATCTCATTGTGGCTTTGATGTGCATTTCTTTAATGGCTAATAATTATGAGCATCTGCTTATTGGCCATTTGTACATCTTCTATGGAGAAACGTCTATTCATATCTCTTGTACTTTTTAGGTGGGTTATTTGTCTTTGTATTGTTGAGTTGTTAGATTTCTTTATATATCTTAGATATTAAACCCTTATTAGATATTTGGTTTCCAGATATTTTCTCCCAATCTGCAGTTTGTTTTTTTACGTTTATGATAAAGATCTTAGATGCATAAAGTTTTAAATTTTGATGAAATCTCATTTATCTGTTGTTCATATTTTTGGTTTAAGGTCTAAGAAACCATTGCCTAACACAAGGTCCTAGAGATGCTTACCTCTCTGCTTTGCAATGAGTTTTATTGTTTTGGTACTTATATTTAGGACTTTCATCCATTTTGGGTTAATTTTTGTATGTGGGGTAAGCTAGATTCCCACCTTCATTCTTTTGTTTATGGATATTCAGCTTTCCCAGCACCATTTTTTGAATGGACTATTCTTTCCCCATTGACACCCTTGTCAAAAATCAAATGTACCGACATGTAAGAGTTTGTTTCTGAACTTTCATTTTGAGCCCATTAGTCTATTGTCGTTGTTCCAGTTCTCATTACTGTAGCTTTGCAATAAGTTTTAAAAATCAGCAAATGTAAGTCTTCCAACTTGTTTTTCTTTTTCAAGATTGTTTTGGCTGTTTGGGGCTCCTTACCCTTCTGTATATACTTGATGATTGGCTTTTCCATTTCTGCAAAGAAGGCTGTTGGA
>PVKH010002783.1:0-26297 GCA_004027955.1 Chaetophractus vellerosus
AAATGTGGTATGTACTGTCCTAGTCTGTTCATCCTTTAGATCATGGTTCTACAAATAGTCCATTGCCAAATCTGCTCCCCCACCAATTTGTAAATAAAGTTTTATTGTAACATAGCCACATTCATTGATTTATGTATTGTCTATGGCAATGTTCCTACTACAAAGGAATAGTTTAATTGTTGCAACAAAGACGGCATGGCCCACAAATTTTTAAAAAATATTAAAATTAAAATTAAAATATTTACTCTGTTCCTTTACTGAAAATGTTTGCTGTTCCATGCTTTAGGTAAATACTGCTAATGAAATTAACAGTTATAGAAATATTCAAGCTGTACATTGAATTTAAGCAATGTTTAAGCATTAAATGCTTACTTTAGAAACAAGGAATGGTCTCATTTCAATAACCTAAGTTCCCACCTTAAGAAACCAGAAAAGGAAGATCCAAATAAACCCAAAGAAGACAGAAGGAAGAAAATAATAGAGAAGAGAAATCAATGATATTGAAAATGGGAAAATCAATTAAAAAATTAGAAAGGGAATACTACAAATAACTTTACACTTATAAATTCAACATCTAAGAAGAAATGGACCAACTTTTAAAAACTACAAACTATCAAAATTCAAGCAAGAAAAATGGGCAATCTAAATAGCCCTATAACTTTAAAGAAATTGACTTTTTAATTAAAAAGATATCTCCAGGTCAAGATGGTTTCACTGGAGTATATTATCAAACTTTTAAAGAAAAAATAGTATAGAAAGGAACACTTCCAAACTCATTTTATGAGGCCATTATTACCCTGACAACAAAACCAGAATAAAAGAGTACTACTGAACAATATCTCTCATAAACTTAAACACAAAATCCTCAATGGAATACTAGCCTACTGAATACAATAATGTATAAAAGAATTGCATACCATGGCCAAATGGAATTTATTCCAGCCATGGTAGGCTATGTTAAAATTTGAAAATCAAGCCAAGTGATCCACCATATCTGCATGCTAAAGAAGAAAAGCATTTGACAAAATCCAACACCCACTCAGGATAAAGCTCTCAACAAGTTAGGAAAAGAGTGTAATTACCTCAAGTTAATAAGTATCTGCAAAATACCATGAGCTAATATCATACTCAATGTTGAATGACTGAATGCTTTCCCTCTAAAATTTGGAACAAGCCAAGGATGTATAAACTTATCATTCTTATTTACCTTAGTACTGGCAGCTCTAGCAAGCAAAAGACATAAAATGCATACACCTTGCAAAGGAAGAAATAAAAGTACCTCTGTTTGCACATGACTATGATTGGCTATTTGGAAAATCCCAAGAAACCGACAAACAAATAAACAAAAAATTCCTAGAACAAATAAATGAATTCAGCAAGATCACTGGATATAAGATGAACACACACACACACACACACACACACACACACACACACACGAAGTCCAATTTTATACACTAATAAGGAACTATGAGGAAAATAAAATCCTTAAAATTTAAAGGTACACACCATATCTCTAAAATACAAATAAAAATATGATTCTGATATTTGTTTCAAAACAATCTGAGGAAAAAATGGGGTAAGGATATATATATGTGTGTGTGTGTATGTGTGTGTATGAAGCAAGATTAACAACTACTGGTGGAAAGTGGTTGAAGCTGGGGGGCTAGATAGTTAGAGGGTTTTATTCTAACCTCTCTTATACATTCCTTCTCAAAGTATGGTCCCCATGCTAGCAGCATCGACAACACCAGCATCACTTGGGGAGCAAATGCTCTGTCCCACCCCATACGTAGAATCATAGATTGCATTGGAACCCAGCAATCCGTGTTTTAACAATCTCCCTGGGTGATTCTTTTGTAAGATAATATTTCAAGACCACTGCTTTAATATTGTATGTGTTTGTATATCTACAGTACAATAAAAATAATGAAAATATCTAGTCCTGATGTTTTACTGGTAAACTAGGGTAGAGTCAAGGCATACAATCCCAATCATATACACTTTCACAGCATAGGAGAAGAGGAACTGTTCTCCAAATCGCTCTATAAGACTAGAAAATCTTAATCCTGGGAGCAGACAAAGAAGGTCTAAGAAAGGGAAAGACCAAGCCAATCTCACTAATGAAGAGAAGACATAATAATCCTAACCAAAATTTAAACAAACTGAATCCAGCAGCATGCACAAAAAGATAATATACCATAACTAATTTGCACTTATTATAGGAGAGCAAAGTTGGTTTAACATAACAAAAAAAGTGGAAGTTTCCATGGGAAAGGTTTGTGTGTTAATATATTCTCGATTTTGCTTTAGATGCTGTTCACATAGGTATGCTTATTTTGGAAAATGTATTAAGCTATATATTTATGATTGTTGTACTTTTCTGAATGTAGGGCAAGCTTCAGAATTTTCAAAATAAATCTTTAAAGTATTATATTTATTCTTAGGCTTCTCAGGAATCATAATTCATGGTTGATAAAAAATAAGAAACTGTATTGCTGATATACATTAATGAGGAAGATAAAATGATAATTCTGCAAATGTTTTCATCTACTGAAATCTGATTTTTAAAAAATGCTTCAAGTTTTTTAGTACAATAAGATAATGTTTAAAAGCATAAATATGATGAATAAAACTAATTTCGCCTTTTAAATATTTTAAATATCATACCAAGCTGGAGCTTTTCACCTTCTCATTTAGAATACAAAATACTAACATGATTGATTTGATTTTTAAATGGAAATGTAAAAAATGTAAAAATTACAAATATTAGTAAAATAATCTTTGATGTCATAAAACATAATATGTTTTTCTGTCTTTTAATATACCTTATGTTCCCAAACAAAGCATGATAAAAAAGTCAATTAAAATGGATTTATCAACAAATTATAATTTTCTTATGTATATATTTAAATATCACACATTATTGTTATTAAATGGAAAATGTTGGTCTGTATTAGTAACAACTTTTAAATTTAATAAAATTTTATTAACTATATATAGTTTAATAAAATAGTAACCTAAAATAAAAAATATTTTGCATTCAAAATAATATATTATATACCACATATTAATTAAATTATTTTAATATATTTAGTGGACTGACTGTTTACAAATTGCTATGGGAAATGGTAGAAAGCCAAAAAAGTTTTTGGAAAATTCTGGTTCTAGTCTATAGGTACATATTAATGTCTCAGAATTATGAAAATATGATATTTATCAGAATTCCAGTATGTTTGCAATTGCTTACATTTTACATAAATTTCACTTGTATATATTTTAGCAATTCTTAGATCACTCGCCATTAGAGATATTTAAATTAAGAGGTAAGTAAATTAAACTAGAGAGAAACTCAGTACATATATTTTAGGTTTCAGAATAATTTCATCAGCATCATACACTTTTGATTTTACTTTGATAAAATGTTAGTCTAATGAAACAATTTTGAGGCTGTAATGATCAATGTAAATATAATAATAGTTAGGAATAGAATAAGATAATATTCCCACTAGGAAATGAGTTCATTTTATTTCCTTATCTAGACAAATATAGCAATTTTTAAAAAGACCTTAAACTTAACTGTTCTTTTTAGTCTTTGGGAAGGAAATAAATACATTATCCCAAACTCCTTAATTTCAACCTCTGACTTTTCATGCAGGCACTAATTTGCATGTCCGCTGCTTTTGTTCTTATACGTCTCATTATCCCATCTTCACTGGGTGAACTCTTAACACGAGTGACAATCCCACAGAACAAAATGGTGGATGTTCTTTAATTTGTAGCCTAAAAATAATCATTCACTTAATTATAAACTTCAACTTGTGTATGTGTGGATAGTGTTTATGTTTTTCTTTTCCCCACTGAATTCTTGTTTATACTCCTACAAAACATATATATTATATAAATGTAACATAAATGTGTGTGCATATATATATACACACATACATACACAGATATTATACACATATATACACATCCACACACTTCCTCAAAATATACCTATTTCAATATAGGTTTACATTAACCTTCACTAGTGAAATTGTCAGTCTTTTCTTCTTTTTTTAATCCTGAAATATATTTATATGAGGGAAGAAATTTGTCTAAAAGTTGGACAGTGCATATATATTGGTGTATGTGCTTATCAATGTGGAGTGAATATTTTCTATTTATATTTCCATGTCAAAATAAAATAAACTTTAAGTGTTCTTTATGTATATATAAAATAAAAAAGAGTACATGAAAATATTCCAGACCCCACACTCTATACTCCTGAAACCTACACTGGTTATCAAAACAGCATCAACAAAGTTAGCTTCTTTGAATATGCTTTTATCTATGAAAGGATAAAAATAACTTGGAAAGAGTGACTGGCTTTGGGAATGGGACTGAAAAAATATTTTCCCTTTTTATCCTTGATACTTTGTGAGTGTTTTAACATTTACATATGTTTCTTATTTCAAAACTAAAAAAAAATTTTAAATGTTTAATAATGGAACTTCTTTCTCTACTTTACATATAATCATAAAATCAGGTAGTTTCAATTAGAGTAAGAAGGATTATTCAGATAATTCTTAAATAAATCTTCCTAGTCTGTGAAATTTTATATGTGTTAAATAAATAGAAATTTTAAACTTTTTTAGGGAAATTTTTGAAAATTGATTGAAGTGTTATTTTATAGTGTGCTATTGCAGTACTCTTTGAAGTAGATGAGTTTGCATTTTTAATGTTCCTAATCTCACTTTTTTGGCTAAAATTGTGAGATTGAAGAAAATATTTTAAAAGGACAATTTTGTTCTTCATTGACTAAAACTGAACAGTACAAATATGAGAGTTCTCTCATGAACTGTAGCAAATGTACAATACTAATACATAGTGTTGATAATAGAAAGTGTATGGAAAAATATACCAAGTGTCTGCTATGGAACATAGTTAGTGGAAATATGATCATGTTCTTTCAAAATCTGTAACAAGTGTTCCACAACAATTTAAGGTGTTGGTGGAGGGGTGGTATATGGAATTCTGTATATTATGCATGACTGTTTTGTAAGCTCACAACTTCTCTAATAAAAATATATTTAAAAAGAAACAAAAAAATAAATGGATTTCTAGTGTGGCTCTTAAGTATTTCTAATAATACTACAGTCATATTATTATCTGAAGCTGGGCTATAGTCACAGTTCCAAGTTGTTGGAGATCAAGAAAGGACTTATGCCAGTTCTGCATGTTGTCTCAGGCTACATGAATTGTGACTATAATGTGAATGTACCAACAATGCAACTTCCAAACTAATCTTAAAGCCTTTTCTAAAGTCAAATCCTTAGATTTAAGCTTAATTTACAGCAATATTTCTTTAACTTTATTTCATATTTTTGAAGTATTGGCCTATTTATTCAGTCCTTTATTCTTTTGTTGAAGAAGTATTCATTAAGTATCAGCTGTGTTCCAGAGAGTCCCCTTGGTGCTGGACCTGTAGTCAAACGAAGCTGGCTTTTTGTCATTATAACACTTGAAACCAAGTCACATAAAGATAATGAACAAGTAAACATCACAAGATGTGAATGGCTGTGAGAGAAGAAAACATCAAGACTGAGCTACAGAATAACAGGGAGGACCTAATTATGAGTGGTGAGGAACAATCTCATTAGGAAATGACATTTATGCTGACTAATGGATGAGAAAATGGCCATGAGAGAGGACAGGGTAAAACATTCCAGGTAGAGGAAAGACCATGAGCAAAGACCTGAGGTTGATCAATAGCTTGACATATTTCAGAATCTTCAAAGGTAGGTGTCAGTGATCAAGGGGATGTATGTTAAGAAATAAAATTGAAGAAGTTATTACGTCCTATCTATGCAGAGCTGACCTGATTGAGTTTAGCCTGTATTTGAAGGACAGCTAGAGGGCATATAATAATAGATCTCAGCAACACAATCTGACTTACATATTTTTATAAAGTCACTCTAGTTTCTGTGTAGAAATAGAGGTGGGCAATGTTGACAGAGAAATGAGAAGGCCATTTCATTACGGTATCAAATGAAAGGAGATAGTGGCTTGAACTAAGATAGTAGCAGTGAAAATGGAAAGAAATAGTCAGGTTTGAAATACACTTTTTAGGTTGATTTATAAAAGCTATGGCATAAAGAAGAATGAATTAATCATGTATTACTCTCAAGTTTTTTACTTGAAAAGGTTTTTATAAGCATAAACTCTGGAATGACCTCCTGACTCACTTTGAAGTCTCTTAGCCATATAAACTATTTGTCTTTAACTTTTCCCCTTTTGGTCAAGGTCTTTTTCCAGTTGCATTGCTAGTTGGTACTTGATAGTAATCCCTCGGTCCCAGGAAGGCTCATCCCCGGGGGTCAGGTGCCACGCTGGGGGGAAGGTAATGCATTTATATGCTGAGTTTCGCTTAGAGTGAGGCCACATTTGAGCAACAAGGAGGCTCCCAGGAGGCAACTCTTAGGCACCCTATAATACCAGGCTAAGTTTCAATTTCAAGAGAAGAGGTTCATACACACAGTCATCACTATCAAGGGTCTGTCAATGGACCATCCTTTTTCACTAGTCATTGCCCCTGTACTCAGGGGAATCTTGCTGCTCCATTAGAATATGTGGCAGAGCTCCCCAGGATGGGAATTTGATATTCCTTCACTTATTGTGTGAATCTCTACCCACCATGATAATGCCCCAGGAATATTTGAACACATTTATATGCCTTATATGTATGCCCAGTTGAGCTTCCTCCCATGTATCTACCATCACTGACTCCCTGCACTAATGATCCTCCCCATCACAGATTAAATCCTTTTGTGGTACATAACTTCTTCAAAAATGAAACCAATAAAATAGTCAAATACAATTAATAAGAAAATTAACTAGTAATGATAGTTTTAAAAATACAAAAAATACAAAATATTAAAAAAATAAAAATTTGGGATAATAAAAGATAACATAATATTAATTTTTTTAACATTTTACCTTTCATCACTGTAAGATCTTCCATTTATTTTCTTCCATTTATTCCCCCAGTGTCTTGCTTCTTTTTTTTTTTTCATTTTGTCCTTAAAGAAAGAAGTTTTAAGTTGCAGAAAAGTCACATTCCGAATACAGGGGACTCCCATATACCCAAGATCTTTCCCCCTTTCCCTTCCCTTATTAATAACATTTTATATGTGGATGGTATGTTTGTTAAAACTGATGTACAAATATTGAAATATAGCTACCAACCATGGTAAATGCTTTACATTATGGTTTATATTTTGGACCAAAGTGAGTTGAGGAGTTATTCCAGAGGTTACGTTTATGCACACCTCAGCAGGATCTCTTTGACTGCCAAAGTAGATACTACCCCAAATAACAGGGCTCCTGAAGGCTCTGGAGACATCCAGACACTATAGTCAGGGCAGGTAGCTCTGGAGTTTTGTGCCTGCCAGTAGGTCCTACTTTGGAATTTATGCTCCCCAGAGTGACAGAGTTGGACTCAGTTGTGGTTTCCCTACACATGGCTCTTCTGTCCTTCACAATTGGGTGGGAGAGAGTATAAATCACAATGTAAGCTTTAATCCCTGCTTAGTGGCAATGATCTAAAATGTGTTCATCGATTGTAGTGAATGTACCTCAATAATGAAGGAGGTTGTCAATGTGGGAAAATATGGGAGGTGTGGGGAGTGGGGCATATGGAAATCCCCTATATTTTTTATGTGACATTTTTATAATCTAAGTATCTTTTAAAAATTAAATTAAATTAAATTTAAAAAGAAAAGCTTCTTATAAACTTATTTAAGTAATCTCATCCTAGATCACCAATTTACATCCCCCTTAATTTCTTGTCATTTTTTCCTTTATAAAGATTCCTTTTTATTACATGAATATCTTTATCTTTCATCTTCTAATCATTCATTAATTTAGTACACATCTTTTTACTTTATACATCCCTTTTGAAATTATTTTCTTTACGGTTACTAATAGTGCCCTTTATCAGACAGAAAATGACTTTTCAAAATTTTTTAATTGTATGCTTTATTTATTTATTATTTTTATTTTTTTTAGGATACATCAATTTACATAAATGTTACACAGAAATTTTAGGAGTACCCATATGCCCGCCTCCCACACCTCCCACAACCTCCCACATATACATCCTTCATCAGTGTGGCACAACACCTGTAATAAATATACACATTTTGGGGCTTTGCCACCAAGCATGGACCACAGTTCAGACCAAAGACCACCCTCTCTCCCACACAGTTGTGCATGATACATGATGATATAAAGTGGCCTATATCCTCCATTGCAACATCACCCAAGACAATTCCCAAGTCCCCAAAAAGGCCCCATACTACAACTGCCCTTCCCTCTCCCTGCCCTCAAAGTGTCCAGTGGCCCCTGGCTCCACATTGCTTTTCAACCTTAATACTGTTAAAAATATTTTTCAACTGCACTTTTCACTCTGAAGCTTTTGATTTTTAAGTTGCTCTACTCTTGACTTTTGGAAAACTTTCCTTTCCCTTTATGAAACTTTCCCTTCTTTACTGGGCTGTGCATCATCCAATTCTATGGCCTGTGCCACTGTGGCTGAAATATGATCATATAGTCTTATAATTCATGTCCATGTGGCTGGTCCCATGAGTAGACTTCTTTCTCAGTATTTAAGGGGTCCCCTGACCAGACTGGCATGAGTCCAATCGCTATCAGCCAATTTGTACCTGAGTGACATCAGGAAAATTCTCTACATCTAATTTCCCTCATATGTGAAATAGGGATAATGAAAGTACTCACTTGGTTGAATTATTCTGCTTTAAAATAAGATTAATGTTCCTAAATCAGTTAGAATCAACACCTAGTAAATGAAATTTTTCATAATCACCATCATAATTATAGTTGCCATGAGAATCATCATTGTATTTGCAATATGAGCAAAAAGTAAGCTCCTGTTAATATTATAGGTTTTAAGTTAATTAGTTCAAATGAGTAAGTGAATAAATGAATGAATATCAATGGCAGATAAGACCTGTGTTCAATGTTCAAATTTAAACATAGATACTCAGGCTTTTTTATTAATTATATGAAGCAATTAATATATAAAATATTTACTAAAACATGAAGTAGTTGCTGGATGTGTAGTTAGATGCCTGGCAAAAATGTTGATTAAATTAATTATGAATTAATAAGTGAATGTATTAATATTTTTGAGGCAATAACACAATAATGTTGAAGGAAAATCAATTACTTACCTTGATGTAAGGATTCACAACAGAGTCCTATGGGATGGTACTTACCCTCAATTTTCCTTAACAGTCAACCCTTAGCCTTCCAGAAAATGATTTTAAATATAAAACACAGCCTTGATTTATGTAATCTTAAAAAATGCATCATATTAATGTAAGTTCAAATTATTTTTATACTTTCACTTAAATTTAAGAATTTTAAACATTTTATAGATTTAGCTTCCAGAAGAAATATTTAGTGTTTCAACTTGTTAAAAATAATCCATTCAACCAGCTGGCTGCCTTCTATTCTATTATTTTCTATTAATCATCATGTTAAATGGTAATTTTTCAGAGTTCCCTTTAAAACTCAAAGGTATGGATAAAGTTGTAATAACACACTAATGATTATTGCCATTTTCAGTGTTGACCCGTATGTTATATACATATGTATGTGTATATAATCAAGGCATAATTAAATAGAATATTTATATACACATATACATATAAATAATTCTCCCTTATAACAACCCAACCCAGTAAATATTCTTATATTGACCATTATATATTACTAAATAAAATAATGTTAGTAGAAGAAATGGTTAGTAACCAATGTCCCATCTCTTGATACTGATTTAATGCTCAGCTAACCGAAGCAACATTGCCAATTTCTCATGTACTTCTGTCTAGTAGAAAATACAATTTTGTTGTCTCATGCAGGTTCTGATAATGTTTACAAAATACTATTATCTATAGCTATTATAATTATTTAATATTAAATTTAAAAATCATGGGCATTACTTTTAATACAGCTAAATGAAGATGAATGCTGACTTGAGAAACAATTTCTCAAATGCACTGTTTCTCCTGTTAAAGGCAGCACTATGCTGCTGGAGTCCCCTCTGATGGGATTCAAATTAATCACTGACTTCAAAAAGGAGAGTCATTTTGTGTTTTTTATGTTAGATATCAGTTATAGAATACCTCCCAAAATATTGGGTATTAGTTTAAATGCACTTGGGTATTAGTTTAAATGTACTTGGCTATCATAGGAGGAAAGATATCCACATTAGTTTTAAACAAGTAAACTCATCTCAGGCTAATTTTGTTGAGACTTTGATTAATAAGTGGCAACTTCAAACATGTAACAAAACTTAATGTGAATATATTATAATCATAAATGGCAACAGGAAGGCTAGGGAGAGATTTTAAAAAGACTAATCCATTTATCAAGGAAAAATTAATCTTCAGAGGAAGTTATTAACATCAATCTTTTTTAGCTTAACTCACCTGAGAATTAGATGCTAGTAACACACATTCATTATCTAACATTTTGGTTTTTTATCTCCAGACTGAAAATTAAGCAACAACACAAAAGCAATTAAAATATAGCTCTTGTTTAACAATTTCCTCTGTTAATTACCTTTACAAAGATTTACTCTCTCAATCTGACAAGCAAGGTATATAATTAATCTTAAAGAAACAGGAGACGTGTACAAGGCTAGTAAGGGTTATTTTATTTTTCTCAAAAAGAGCATCAATCATAAGTGAGAACATTAGCCTCAAGACTAACATTTTTCTTAGGTCCTATTAAGAAACTAGAGGACATGGGCTTATTGTGATTAAATATTAATTTTGTCATATTTTATAGACTTTTACACAAATCACTCTTACAGACATAATTACCTCAATAGTATTAATATTTCAAAAAGTAAAATTTAGAGAGTGGAAAGAAGTATAAGTATTGCCATCTTAGTGCAGTAGGCAGCGTGTCAGTCTCATAAACTGAAGGAAAGAGAAGTATAAAAAACTATTTAAATATATATTTATTGTTATAATTATAGTTTTATCTTATCCATTAAAATATACTTTATTTTTATTATTGCATTTGAGCATGCATGGATAATTTCTCGATGCAGGAGAATCCATAGGAGAGACATAACCTTTTAGCTTGCAAAAATTAAACAGTAGGTATTGTTAGTTAATGTTCTGCTGATTGCTGTAAAAAAAAAATCCCAATTACATTATTGTTCAAGCACAGTAAAGTTCACATTTCTAGTCGTATAGGGTGAGTGTTCTTTACCAGTAGGTTTCTCTCCTCTAAATAATATTTCAGGGACCAAAAGCCCTTTCAATCTTATGATGTGGTCATTTAAACAAGTAACATGCACTCATTTTCATATTGAAACAGAGAAGTTGTATCTAGAAAATTTAAACTGTTAAATGATTGGAACACAGAGCTTTTGGCTGGCTTCCAAATAAGACTGTTGACTCTTCTAAGTAGAATTATGAATGATAGAAAATTAAATATTTATTTGGATGAGCAGGGTAAGGGCTTGGAATTAGAGTGTACAAAATTCTAGATCTTTTTAAGGTTAGCCTTCATGTAAGTCAAGGAAATAAATATATTTCAGAATGAAATGGTATGGGAAGGGTAGACTATTATTCTACCTCTCTCTTAAAACAACTTTTCTTAAAGGAGCTTCTTAATTAAGAAGCTTCTTAATTCTTTCTTCTCTTTTTAAAAAGCATTCATTAAATAAATGTTTTAAAACATCTTGTGGTGTATAAGAAATTATGCTAAGTGCTATTGATAAAGTATGAAATGACACATTTCATTCCCTCTGAAATATCATAGTCCAGTGGAGAAAACTCACATTTAAAGAAAAAATTACATTGAAGGTGCTATAGGAGAAGAAGACGCACAATATTATAGGAACAACAACAAAAAAGGCGGGGATTGAGGTGTTAACAACATCTGCTCTTGTGAAAATTAGGGAAGTTATCTCTGAAGAGTTGAGCTGTATTAAAATATGATTTACTTTTCTTGTGCCTCTAATGTATTTTTTTAACAAATCAATTTTATTGATACATATTAATAAAGTATAAATCCATTCAAAAATATGTCATCAATTGTATTCGGTGTAATAACATATTTGTGCATTCATCACTTCAGTCATTCTTAGAGCACTTTCATTATTACAATAATAATAATAATAAACAAAAAACAAGCAAACAAAACTCATCTCTCAATCTCTCCATGCTTCTCCCACCTTACATAGCTGCTATTCTATCTCCTACTCTCTAGCATATTTGTGTTTATATTTTGTAAAAACAGGCTTATATATGCAATATCAACCATATTTGTGTTTTACATGGGTCTTACCTTCTTATACAGACCCGTGGTACAGTTTTTAGCTTTCCTTCTAGTGATGTACATAACCTTAGACTTTCCTTTACAACCACGGTCATACCCATAAAATAGCTCTGCTAATAACAAAGACCATGATTTGCTTTCACCAGTTCTACTTATTTCCATAGATTTCAAACAACCTTTTTACCAGTTCTGCACAGATTAACCCTCAGCTTTCCATTCTCTACCCTCCTTCTGTTTCCTGGTGACCTATATTCTAATTCTTAAATCCATGAATTTACACACTATATTTAGTTCATAATAGCACAATCATACAGTATTTGTCCTTTGCTGTCTAGCATGCTTAACTCAACATAATGTCCTCCAGGATCATTTATGTTGTCATATATTTCACGACCTCATTTATTCTTACTGCTATATAATATTCCATCGTGTGTATATACCACAATATGTTTATCCATTCATCAGTTGATAGACACCTGGATTGTTTCCATCTTTTGACTACCGTGAATAATGCTACTATGAACATTGGTTTCCAGATGTCTATTTGTGTCACTGCTCTCAGTTCTTCTGGTATATAACGAGTAATAGTATTGTCGGGTGACATGGCAAGTCTATATTCAACTTCCTTAGGTACTACCAAACAGTCATCCACAGAAGCTGTACCACTCTACATTCCCACTAAGAGTGAAAAAGCAATCCTATCCACATCCTCTCCAACATTTACTGTTTTCCAACCTTTTAATAGTAGCTAGTCTAATACGTGTGAAATGATATCTCATTGTAGTTTTGATTTGCATTTCCCTAATGGCTAGTGATGTTGAACATTTTTTTCAGGTGTTTCTTTGCCATTTGTATATCTTCTTTGGACACTTGTCTTTTCAAGTCTTTTGCCCATTTTTTAACAGGTAGTTTGTCTTTTTATTGTTGTGTTGTATGATCTCTTTATGTTTCATGGATTTCAAACCCTTATCAGACATGTGATTGTGGGAGGAACTGGGGCAGCCTAAAAGCCCCCAGCGCTTAATGGGGTAGAACAGCAGCCCGAGCAGCAGCCAGAAGCCTCTCAAGTTACGCTGATGACTGACAGCCACAGTGGCATGGCTCCGCCTCTCCCCTTCCCCTCCCCTCCCTGCTGCAGTGCAGCTCCACCTCTCTCCACCCCTCCCCTTTCCCCCATAGTACAACTCTGCCTCTCCCTGCCTGCAAGAAGCTGCCTGGCCATATATGGGCATAAAACCTGCCTCCAGAGACTGCCTGGTCGCATACCAGCCTCCACCAATCGGAAGCTGCCCGGTCGTGCTTCCCCATTTGTTGTTTGCCTCCGCCAATCGGGAGTTGCTCTGTTGCACTCCCTCCTCCCCTTACCCCTACCTGTTATAAGTAGCAGTGTTTCCCTAATAAACTTAGACATGGTCGCCCAGCCTTGTCTCCAGAGTGGGTGTGTGTGCTCCGTCCATCGCTCGCCTCTTCACCAGTCGCCCTGCCGCCTCCCCCTCATTGTGCGCAGATCTCGGATTCCTGGCCTATCGCTCTCAGGGACGCCTGAGTCCGTAGGGCTCCCATGTACCTGGCCCGCCGCTGCGCACTGGGACGCCTGTGCCCGGCGAGCCAGTCGACTTGCTGTGCTCGGGGTGCCTGAGCCTGGCCAGCTTAGAGCCCTGAGCCAGCGAGCCGACAACCCCCTTTTCCCCCTTCCCCCTTTCCCACTGTTCCCCTTCGTCTCCTATCTGGCTTGGGAGGGCCACTTGGAGACCCCTTCGTCTCCTATCTGGTTCGGGAGGGCCACTTGGAGACCCCTTCGCCTCCAGACGGCTGGGAGGCCCCTCGGGGGTGGCAAGCCGAAACCCCACGGCAAGCAGGGTCGCCGCCGAACAACACTGGCAGCCGGTCCCCGGTCCCTGTGAGTAGTGTCATCGCCGAAAAGCGCCGACGACATTTGATTGCCAAATATTTTCTCCCATTGAGTCAGCTGCCTTTTCATCCTTTTGACAAAGTCTTTGAAGTATAAAAGTGTTTAATTTTGAGTAATTTTGAGGAGGTCCCATATAACTATTTTTTCTCTTGTTGTTTGTGCTTTGGATGTAAGATTTAAGAAACTTCTGCCTACCACAAGATCTTGAAGATATTTTACTACATTTTCTTCTAGGAGTTTTATGGTTGTCACTTTTATATTTAGGACCATGATCCATTTGAGTTAATTTTTGTATAAAGTGTGAGATAGGGGTCCTCTTTCTTTCTTTTGGATATGTATATCCATTTCTTCCAGCACTATTTGTTGAATAGATTCCTCTGGACAAGCTGGGCAAGCTTGACCACCTTGTCAAAAAACACTCAACTACAAATGTAAGGGAGGGTCTATTTCTGAGTTTCTAATTCAGTTCCACTTGTCAATGTGTCTCTCTTTATGCTAGTACCATGATGTTTTTACCAATGTAGCTAAGTAATATGCCTTAAAGTCCAGAAGTGAGACTCCTCCAATGTCGTTCTTTTTAAAGATCTTTTTGGTTAATCAGGCCCCCTTGACCTTCCAAATAAATTTGATAATTGGCTTTTAATTTCTTTGCAAAAAAAAAAAAAACTGTTGGGATTTTTATTGTGAGTCTGTTGAATCTGTAAATAAGTTTGTGTGGAATTGACGTCTGAACAATACTTTGTTTTCCAATCCATGAAACAGAAATTCTTTCCATTTATTTGTCTTCTTCAGATTCTTTTAGAAATGTTTTGTAGTTTTATGAATATAGGTCCTTTATGTCCTCAGTTAATTCCTAAATATTTGATTGTTTTAGTTGCCATTATAAATGGATTTTTCTGATTTCCTCCTCAGATTGCATATCAGTAGTGTATAGAAATGCTATTGCTTTTTGTGTATTAATCTTGGATCCCACCACCTTGCTGAACTAGTCTGTTAGTTCTGGTAGTCTTTTTATTGATTTTTCAGGAGATTCTAGATATAGGATCATATCAGTGAATAGTGAAAGTGTTACTTCTTCCTTTCCCATTTTGGTGTTTTTTATTTTTTTATCTAGCCTAATTGCTGTAGCTAGAACCTCTAGCATAATATCAAGTAACAATGGTGACAGTGGACATCCTTGTCTTGTTAACTGATCTCAGAATGGAAAGCCTTCAATCCTTCACCATTGAGAATAATGCTAGCTGTAGGTTTTTTATATATGCATTTTACCATATTCAGAAAGCTTCCTTCCATTCCTATCATATGGAGTGTTTTAATCAAGAAAGGGTGCTGTATTTTGTCAAATGCTTTTTTTGCATCAATTGAGAAGATCATATGATTTTTGTTCTTCAATTTATCAATGTGGTTTTTTATCCTAATTGATTTTCTTGTGTTAAACCACCCTTACATACCTGGGATAAACACATTTGTTCGTGGTGTATAATTCTTTTAATGTGCTTTTGGATTCCATTCGCAAGTATTTTGTTGAGGATATCTGCATATATACTCATTAGAAATATTGGTGTGTAATTTTCTTTTTTTTCATAGTATCTTCTCTGATTTTGGTATTAGGGTGATGTTGGCTTCCTACAAAGAGTTTGGTAGCCTTCTTACCCATTTTTTTTTTTTTTTTGTAAGAGCTTGAGCAAGATTGGTATTAGATCATCTGAAGCCATCTGTTCCTGGGCTTTTCATCTGTGAGAGGTTTTTGATGACTGTTTCAATCTCTTCATTTGTGATTGGTTGGTTGAGATATTCTATTTCTTCTTTGGTCAGTGTAGGTGGTTCGTGTGTTTCTAGGAATTTGTCCATCTCATCTACATTGTCTAGTTTTTCCCATACAGTGTTAATAGTATCCTCTTATTATCTTTATTATTTCTGCAGGCTCAGTGGTAATGGTCCCCTCTCATTTCTGATTTTATTTATTTGCATCTTCTCTCTTGTTTTCTTTGTCAGTCTATCTAAGGGTTTGTTGATTTTGTTGATCTTTTCAAAGAACCAACTTTTGGTTTTGTTGATTCTCTCTATTGTTGTTTTTTGTTGTTGCTCAAATTTCATTTATTTTTGCTCTTGTCTTTACTTTTTTTTTTTCTCCTTAGGCTTGGTTTGGGATTAGTTTGCTGTTCCTTTCTAGTTCCTCCAAGTGTGCAGTTAGATCTTCAGTTTTAGCTCTCTGTTCTTTTTTAATGTAGGCATTGAGGGCTATAGATTTCCCTCTCAGCACTGCCTTTGCAGTGTCCCCTATGTATCAATTTGTTGTGTTTTCATTTTCATCAGTCTCAAGATATTTGCTGAATTCTCTTACAATTTCTTCTTTGACCCACTGATTATTTAAGAGTGTGTGGTTTAATCTCCATATATTTATGAATTTTCCCTTTTTCCATCTGTTATTGATTCCCAACTTCATTCCATTATGATCAGAGAAAGCTTTTTGTATAATTTCAAACATTTTCAATTTATAGAGATGTGTATTGTGATCCAACATTTGGTTTATCGTGGAGAAGGATCCATGAGCAACTGAAAAGAATGTATATTCTGCTTTTTTGGGGTGCAATGCCTTGTAGATGTCTGTTAGGTCTAGCTCATTTATCATGTTTTTCAAGTTCTCTCTTTCTTTATTTATCCTCTGTCCAGATGTTCTATCCAAAACTGAGAGTGGTGTACTGAAGTCTCCAAGTATTATTGTAGAGATGTCAATTTCTCCCTTCAGTTTTGCCACCGTGTACCTCATGTATCTTGGAGCTGTCAGATTAGGTGCACAAATATTTAGTATAATTATTTCTTTTTGGTGAATTGACCCTTTTATTAATAAATAATGACCTTTTTAACCCTTATAACAGTTTTGTCTTCAAAATCTATTCTGTCAGATATTAGTATTGCTACTCCAGCTCTTTTTAGGTTATTATTGGCATGGAATATCTTTTCCCAACCTTTCACTTTTAACCTGGTTGTGTCTTTACATCTGAGGTGGGTCTTTTGTAGGCAATATGTAGATTGCTCATAATTTTTAAATCATCCTATCAGTCTATGTCTTTTGATTGGTGAGTTCAAGACATTAACATTCAGTGTTATGACTGAAGGCATTACTTACTTCACCCATTTTTTTCTTTTGGCTCCCTATTGTGGTATCATTCTAATTTCTGTCTCCGTACCCTTTAGTTTATCCTTTTTAATAATCTTCATTACTACACTCTTCTTCAAAGCTCTTGCCCTTTTTTTTTTCCTTTCACACTGCAACACCCTTTAGTATCTCTTGTAATTTTGGTCTTTTGATAACATATTCTTTCAGTTCTTGTTTGTCTGTGAAGACTTTGAACTCACCCTAATTTTTGAAGGACAGTTTTGCCAGATGCAGAAATCTTGGCTGACAGTTTTTCCTCTTTCAGTACCTTAGATACATCATACCACTTTCTTCTCATGTCCATGGTTTCTGATGAGAGATCGGCACTTAATCTTATTAAGTTTTCCTTGTATGTGATGCTTTTTTCTTGCTGCTTTCAACATCCTCTCTTTATCTCTGATATTTGTCATTTGGAAAAATAAGTATCTCGGGGTAGGTCTATTCAGATTAATCTGTTTGGGGTGCATTGTCCTTCTTGTGTATTGATATTAATGTCTTACATAAGGTTTGGGAAGTTTTCGGTCATTATTTCCTTAAATATTCCTTGTCCCCCTTTTCCATTCTCTTCTCCTTCTGAGACACAGGTAATTCAAACGTTTGTGTGTTTCATGTAGTCATTCAATTCCCTGAGACCCTATTCCATTTTTCCCCATTCCCTTCTCTTTCTGTTCACCTGTCTTTTCCACTTCACATATTCTGTTTTCAAAATCACTAATTCTGTCTTTGAGCATTCCAAATCTGCTCTTATGTGCCTTTAATGTATTTTTAAACTCATCCATCGTGACTTTTCTTCCCATAAAGTCTGTAACTTTTCTTTGCAGGCTTTTAAATTGTTCTTTATGCTGTCTCCGTGTCTTCTTAATATCCTTTATTTCTTTAGTTAAATTTTCTTTAAATTCTTTTAATTGATATAGGAAAGTTGAATGATTACCATTGATTAATTGTATTAAATCCTGTATCTCTTCAGGATATTTGGTTTGTTCTTTTGGCTGGGCCACCTTTTCCTGTTTTGTATTATGGCTTGTAATTTTTTGCTGATGTCTAGGAATCTGAATATGTTGGTAAATCTACTCTGATGGCCAATTTCTCTCTTGTCTCTTTTTTTCACGGCTCTTCTTTGATATTTGCTTCATCTTATGCTAAGTTGTTTAAATTGTCCAGCTGACCTCCAAAGCATGTCACTCATACTACTTTTGGTACTTTCTGCATCGTTTTTGTGAGTGCATTAAGCCCTGCCTGTTAGTATGATGCCATCTTCCCACAATCCCTATAATTTGCTTTTATTCAATAAACATTGAATGCATGCCATGATATTGGATCCTTAAAACATAAAATGATTAAGATATAGTTCTTGTTCTCAAGTGGCTCCTAATCTAGGTAAGGAGAAGGTCATGATAAACAGACATGTAAAAGGTATTTCTAAGATTTGAGGCAGAGTCTGGGGCTGAACACAGTTGGCAATGAGCACACAAGCCAGCACCCTAAAAGGCACAGCATTTAATGGAAAAATTCAAATCTCTTTCTCCCCACCCCAGGGGAAATATGGTGAGAGAAAGCCACTGTCCAGCCCTGTTTCTGGAAAAGGTAGGTGAGAAAAAAGATGTCTCCCAGAGAACTCCTTCACCATAATGCTGTACCTACTCATTTGGAATGAAAGCTGGAAATCAGTATCCTTTAGCACTCCAAGCCAAAAATTTATTTTAAAATGATCCCAACATTTAACTTTCCTTACGCACCTGGCATAATCAAAGAAAGTCCTCTTTGGGGCCAAGTTCAAACATTCCCCACAAATAATATTTCAAGAACAGAGAAATTTGGAAATAACATATAATATAACGTCCTCGAGGTTCATCCATGTCATCCTATGTTTCACAATTTCATTTCTTCTTACCGCTGCATAATATTCCATTGTGTATATACTCTACAATTTGTTTATCCATTCATCAGTTGATGGACACCTGGGTTGTTTCCAAAGTTTGGCTATTGTGAATAATGCTGCTACAACATCGGTGTGCAGATGTCTGTTCATGTCACTGATCTCAGTTCTTCTGGGTATATACCTAGCAATGGTATTGCCGGGGCCCATGGCAAGTCTATATTCAACTTCCTTAGGAACTGCCAAACAGTCCTCCACAGTGGCTGTACCACTGTACATTCCAACTAACAGTGAAAAAGTGTTCCTATCTCTCCCCATCCTCTCCAACATATACAGTTCTCCAACTTTTTAACAGCAGCCAGTCTAATAGTTGTGAAATAATATCTCACTGTAGTTTTGATTTGAATTTCCCTAATCAATAGTGATATTGGACATCTTTTTCATGTGTTTCTTTGCCATTTGTATACCTTTTATGGACAATTGTCTTTTCAAGCCTTTTGAACATTTTTTAATTGGGTAGCTTGTCTTTTTATTAAGTTGTATGATACCTTTGTATATTACAGGTATTAAACCCTTATCAGACATGTGATTTCTAAATCTTTTATGACATTGAGTCATCTGCCTTTTCATTCTTTTGACACAGTCCTTTTAGGTGCAAAAATGTTGAATTTTGAGAAGGTCCTATTTATCTATTTTTTTCTTTTGTTGCTCATGCTTTGGGCATAAGGTTTAAGATCTTGAAGAAGTTTTCCTACATGTTCTTCTAGGAATTTTATGGCTGTTGTTTTTATATTTAAGTTCCAAGGTTCTTTTTAATATACTTTTCAGTCCAAGGCTAGGAAACATCTTTGTCCTGAAATATGAAAAAGTTAATCGTAACTTAATATTAGATAAAAGGAAGAGAAAGGACTTTGTTGCTTGAATGCATGATTGGAGAGCAATGGGAAGAAAGAAATTAATGTTTTAAAATCATCATTCAGGCAGGATTTCTCCAAACCTCCCACAGCTTTTTCAGCTACTTTTTGGTGGGCAATAAGTCATCCTAAAACTTAGTGGCCTAAAACAACAACTTGCCATTTATCATTCTTCTGTGGCTTGGCTGGGAGGTTTTTCTGTTTGTTTTCCTTGGCCTCACTCATGTACTGCATTCAGTTAAAGATTCCTCTGGGCTAGAAGGTCCAGAGACCACACATGCATGTCTGGCAGTTAGTATTGTCAGTTAGGGCACCTTGATTTTCTTCCATGTTGCCCCTTCTTCTCCAGTAGATTGGACCAGCTTTATCACATGGTGGTCTCAAGGCAGGATTCCAGTAGGGCAAAAGTGAACATTACAAGACCTCTTATGACTAGGCCCAAAGTCAGCATACTGTAACTTCTGCCATGTTCTGTTGAGCAAATCCAGTTAAGGATAGCCCAAATTCAAGAGGAGAGGAATAGACTCCAACTCTTGTTGAAGGGTCAGAGTTACACTGCAAAAGGATATTGGAGGAATTGGTGAAGCTGCTGTAGAAACAATTTATCAAAGCAATATGCCACAAAGAGGGAATGAGAGAAAGGAGGACATTTTCACGTCTCCTCAACACAAACTGTGCAGAGCCAGTAGATAGATGAACATTGTCTTATAATCTGAATTTAAGAAGTTTAACAACAAAAATGAGATGGACGTCACTTTGTAGAGTGTATCTATCATTCTTTCAGTCATTGTTCTTTTCAAAACCTTTCAGTTTACAGGACTTTCATTTTCCTTGGCATTTTGCATTATTCTTAACAGAGCTGGATCCTTGGAGCACAGTTTTTTGTGACTGAAAAATGCACAGGGATACATTTTCTAATTATTATAACAAATAGGACAAAGGAGAGAGGGGAACAAAAATTCTTGCTTTATTTTCTAAGCACAAAATCTTTTTCACTTTTAAAACCTTCGTATTCTAAGATTCCAAACTTAAATTTCAGCATTTATAAAGTCTATGATTTTTAGAACAAAGCGTAACTAGATCTGAATTTCATTTCTTCCATAGAGAGGTTGAGATCTGCTATTTAAATTATTTTAGTTTTTCTTTGTACTTTATAACATTTAGTATATAAATAGAGAAGTGAATGTTAAGAGCCAAGTGCCCAAGTTAAAAAATACATAGTTCTTCCCCTGAAGTGTCCACTCATACAGAGCAGGTTAACAGACATGGATATAGATGAATATAATATATTTTACAATTATGGTATATTATAAGAATGTCTACCTAATACAATGAGGCCACACAAATTATTAAGCTGTCTCTTCCACCTGGGAATGCCACTGGATTACAATAGGTTGCCAAGTGTGGTTCTTGAACTAAATATTGAAATATTAATATGACTTCACCTAGTAGTAGGGGAGAGCAGCTCCTCTGGAGGCTGAGAAAGAAGCCTAGCAAAAGGAAAGAAATAGAACAGTACCTCACCTTTAGGAGATGCCTGTGTTTTAGCATGGCTCTAGTTTAAGGAAAGGGGAAAATATGAGGAGAGATAACCGGGAGAGGAGGGAAAGTTATGAAGGGTTTTCGAGTGTCATTAATGTGAACTTTAAATTTATTCTCTAGGTATAAGGACACTGATGAAAGTACTAAGTAAGTGAATAAATAAGATTTCTGTTTTTCAAAGATTATTTTGAAGTACTATGGTCGATGGATCTTAGAACTGGAAGTGGGAAGCCAGTTATGACTAATTCAGGAGGGCATGTGAAAGATGCTCAGAGCTTGATCTAAGACAATAACAGAGGAAGTCTCACAACAGTAGTTCTCAATGAACTGACAGTTTTAAATTTTACTCTAAAAGGAAGGTATGCTGTATTATTGGATCATATCAAAAGCTATATATTTTTATATTTATAATATATCCTCAAATATGCTTGTTTTACATATTGTGTTAGTAAGAATCTACCAGAGAAACAGAACTGACAGGATATATATACATATTTACATATATATAAAGATATTTTGTATTACAAATTGGCTCATATGACCGTGGGTATTGGCAAGTCTAAGTTCTGTAGGACTGGCTGCAGGCAGGAAACTATGAAGGTAAAGTTGAATTCCCCAGGATACACTGTAAGTTGGGAACTGATGGAAGTGATACTGAATTCTTTAAGAGAAACGGGGTGTCTGAAGTAGAGATAGAATTATTTTCTTTCCAATTGCTGAAATCCTCCATTCTTGCTATAAGGCCTCCAACTCGTTGGATGAGGAGACTCCTGTCATTACTGAAGGTAGTATCTTTTGATTGTAGATGTAATCAGTCATAGACGCAATCAACTAATGATTTAAATTCATCTATGAACTATGCTCCCAGTAACAATCAGGCCAATGCTTGCTTGACCAAACAATTAGACATAACCTGGCCAAGTTGACACATGAAATTAAGCAGCATATATTATATTGTTATTTCCTACAGTTGTAAAGGCAGTACAATATGATGAATTATCTGACAGTGATATTATTTAATATATAATACTATTTTGCAACCATATATTAAATATTAATATATGACATTGAAAACGGATTCTGGAATAAATGGCTCCTCTTCTGAGTAAATTTTTTTTCCTGAAAACATCCAGAAACCATTTTATATTTTCCCCTTCATTGGCAATGAAACATCCAATATTTTGTCATGAGGATTGCATTCCAAGACTGACTTCTTTTACATTCTTTTTAAAGCTTCGTGGTACTAAAGCATAAAATGAAAGCAAGAATAATGCGCTACATAATTCAAAACCTATGGTGAGACTTGCCGACAAAAATTTAGCAATGTACTTTTGGATACATATGTAGAAGCAAGCAATGTGTATTACAGGATTAGTTTTAACTGACTAAACCTAAATGAATTACCTCAATTGAAAATTTACCATTATGCAACTAATGCATAATGCAACTTTTTTTTCCATAAAAAGGAAAGAAAATTTGATTTGCCAAAAATGACACATTGTGTCCAAATGACTGTAGGTGTGGCAGTTTGAGATTATTTATGAATCCTCAAAAAAGAGAAAAATTATATTTGTAAATTGGTCTGTTCCTCTGCGTATGATACCCTTTGATTGTATTAAATTCAAAAGTTTTAAGTTTACTTGATAAAAGATTAGGGCTTTGATTCGACCATGTCAGTAGGGTGTGACTCAGGATTGAGACCCCACCCCTTTGGTGGGCTGATATAGAAGGACACTCACACAATAAGACACACAGAAGAAGATAAGGGAGGAGAGAGAGCTCCATGGACATGGCAGAGGAGAGAACTTTGATTCTGTAGCCCCAGGAATAGAGATGAGCCATTTGCCTGACTTTTAGCAGCTGAGCAGCTGATAAGGCCTGGAAAGAAATGGGCCCTATGCCAGACTGATATAGGAAGCCCTGAGACACAAGCCCTATACCAGCCTAAAACAAAGATCTGAAGAAGCTGGGCCCACTAAAGAGGAAGAAGGCCTGAGACACCAGGCAGAGATCACCCACCATCTTGCTTCAACACACTTTGGTGAGAAGGCAACCTTGAGTTTTACTCTTTAGGTACTTGTAACTGTAAGCTTCTACCCCCAAAAAATACCGTTTATAAAAGCCAACAGATTTCTGGTGCTTTGCATCAGCTTCCCTTTGGCTGACAATACAATAGGAAAGACAAATCTTTCAGTCATGAATTCTTTCAACAGTCTGTTCCGGTAAGTACTGTATACCTACATGTAATTGGATATGAATACACAGGCATACACACACACACACACACACACACACACACACACACAGAAAGACCTGTGAATACTTTTTAAGGTTTAACTTCACTTAAAGTAACTATGAACCTTATTCTTCAAAAACTGAAACTTAGTGGTTACCACAGATTCCAAGGGGATGGGGAAGGAAGAATAGAATAGACGGAATGTAGGGCATTTTTAGGGCACTGGAAATGTTCTGCATGATCTTGCAATGATGGATGTAAGCTATTTTAAATTTTGCCCAAACCTATAAAAGTGTACAGTGCACAATGTAACTGTAATGTAAACCACTGACCATGATTAGTAGCAATGCTTCAATATTTGTCCATCAATTATAACAAATGTACCATACACACATAAAATGTTATTAAAAGGGGAGAGTGGGAGACAGGGTGGGGATTGGATGTACAGGTATCCCCTATATTTTCTATGTGACTTTTCTGTAACCTAAAGCTTCTTTGAAGATAAAGAGGAAAAAACAAGACACTGGGAGAACATACAGAAGAAATTGTCACTGTGTATAAAAGATAACAGATCTTATGGTGATGAAAGACGCATAAAAGAAAAAAATTATTTTATTTTATTTATTTATTTTTACTTTTATTTTTGTATTTTATTTGTTATTATCATCGCTATTAATTTATCTTATTATTATTTTGGTTTATTTTTTGGCTTTTTAGGGGGGAGGTTTTGGATCACAGAAGAGTCACAGCTGTGGCAGGGGAGGATCACTGGTACAGGGTGTTGGCGATGAGGGGATGTGTGGAGAGGGTTGCAATCTGGGAAATGCTTCTATGGCATATGAATATGTTCTAGTGGTCATGGGCATTGTCTTGGTGGGTGGAGATCCACACAATAACTGAAATAATATTGAATTCCCATCGTGGGAAGTCCTGCCACATTCTCTAATAGAGTGACAAGAATCCCCCAAGTACAAGGGCAGTACCTAGTGAAAGAAGACAGACCATTATGCCAGACCCTTGGTATTGATGATTATACCTATGAACCTTTTCTTGTGAAATCGAAACTTAGCATACTATTATATACTGCCTAAGAGTTACCTCCTGAAAGCCTCCTTGTTGCTCAAATGAGGCCTCTCTCTAAGCCAAACTCAGCATATAAATGCACTACCTTCCCTCCCAAAATGGGACATCACTCCGGGGCATGAGCTTCCCTAGCACTGAGGGATTATTACTAAGCACCAACTAGTGATGCATTTGGTAAAAGACCTTGATCAAAAGGGGCAAATATTAAATACAAATGAGTTTTTATGGCTAAGAGATTTCAAAGTGAGTCAGGAGGTCATTCCAGAAATCAGCAGGATGTCATTGACTACCACAGTAAACAGTGTCTCAAACGGCAGTGGTCCTGAGGGCTCTAGAGATATCTGGACACTATATAGGAAGGGCAGAGAATCTCAAGAATTCAGCACCCTGTCAGTGGACCTTACTTTGGAATATATGCTTCTCAATGTAACACAGACTCATTTATAATTTTCCTACACATGACTCTTCTATCCCACATATTTAAATCTATAATTAGCAATATATTCATTAAATATATGTCCCAGAGACTTAAATCTTTGGTCTGTTCATATGCCAGTTGAGCCCTGAATCTCAGCAGAGTTGCAACACCTACTCTCCAGTTCATTGTACTCGCCCATGACAAATGATAAAATGATGTGGATGAAAAACATCCATCCCCAAATATAGAGAGTATCTGCTACTGCAAGCAAGACAGTTCCATCCATCCATCCCATGGGATCTTAGATCTCTCTCAGTAAGAAACAAAGTGGGCCTCACCATCCCCAAATCCTCAAGATTGAGGAATGAACAAACATAAGGAGGGAAATGCAACTATGGACTAAAGTAGACATTATTATTCTAGCCAAGGAAGAACATGTATCATTGATGTAAAGGCTGTGGCCACCAGAGTTTCTAAGAAGAGGGGGAGGGAAGAATAGGCATAATATGGGACAATTTGGGGACATTGGAATTGTCCTGCATCACATTGCAATGATACAAACAGGCCATTATAGATTTTGTCAAAATCTATAAAATGGTGTGGTACAAAGTATAAACTATAATGGAAAGTAGAGAAAAGGAAGATGGCGTCGACGGTGTAGGTTTGCACTCACCGGCTCTCAGGTAGGGGGTGGCCGATTGGGAGCAGGAGCAGAGGAGCGCAGTCTTTGCGGGGAGCGTGGGGCACAGGAATATTGGCTCCATCGGTCTGGAGGCGGCTGGAGGGTGAG
>PVKH010002784.1:0-26303 GCA_004027955.1 Chaetophractus vellerosus
TAAAAAATGCACTAAACAGGAAAAAAATCTGATATCATGAACTTCATGGAAATCGACACTTGTGCTCTTTGAAAGACATCATTAAGAAAATGAAAAGGCAAGTCAGGAAGTGGGGTGGAATATTTGCTGCACATATATCTGATAAAGAATTTTTCTCAAGATTATGATAATATGATGCTGTTCATTTATCTTCCCTGTAATCTTCTATGTGAGGATTAGTGTGCCCATTAAAAGATTAGACAACAACATATAAAAAATTCCAAATTTCCAGCATCATAATTCAATGAAAGAAATTCTGAAATAGAGTTTCTGGGATGGTACACCAGGTATGTCCCTGCACAAAAAATGGCATCCTTTCCACACTGGATTAATAAGCTGTTTACTCTATTAACATGGTTTCCCTTTTCAAAAAGATAGGCAAATGGAATATAATAAATTTTGCAGTGAGATATTCCATAGGCAACCAGGAGTTCTACAACTAGTGCTAATTGTAGGTTGAATAAAAGGGGCAGAAGAGCCATGTATAGAGAACTTGTAAATGAGTCTAACTCTGTTACACTGGGGAGCAGGTGAACTCTGAGGATTTGCAAGTCTGTGGTTAAAACTACAATTTTGGGAATGTTCTTCTACAAAGAACATTCTACATACTACACACCCACACAGGTGTAGGGTGTTGGATGTAGGGGGGTATTTGAGACAGGGCACACCTGGGGCATGCTTCTATGGAATATGTAAGTGTCATTGTGTGTTATATCAGTGGGTGGAGACCCACACAATAAACAAGAAAATATCAAACTCCCATCCTGGGAAGTCCTGCTATGTTCTCAATGAGAGGGACAAGAATCTCTAGAGAACATAGGCAGTACCTAATAAAATAAACAGAACCTCAACATTATTGCAAGTAACTATGAACCTTATTCTTCAAAAATTGAAACTTAGTGGTTACCATAGGTTCTGAGGGGAGGGGGAAGGAAGAATAGAGCAGATGGATCATAGAGCATTTTTTATGGCATTAGAAATGTTCAGCCTGATCCTGATAGAGATTTAAACATCACAGCCTAAGTCTCCATCATGATAACTCTGCTTAGAAAGAAATAGAAAAGGAACAATTACTTCTGTGATTATAAAATAGTGCTTAGCAAATGATACAAACAGATTGGTAAAAGGTTTTTGTTTTTGTTTCTACAGAGGAAGTTTGTTATCAAAATACTTAACATGTTTCCTTTCAGATCACTTCAACAAGCATTTTTTGGTTCCCTGCTAAAGGACTCTGTCCTTTGACATTTAGCAACTCAAAAGCCTATATGCACTGGTTCTTGTCCTTATGGGAAAATCATGGAGATATTGTCATTAAATTATATAACTACAAGAGGATATTTTGGGTACCTCGATCGACACATGGATGGTACCATATGAGCACAGACAGAGGATTCCAATTCAACAGCGTTGTGGGAGGTTGGCTTCAGTGGGTCAGAGAATGGTTCTGTAAGAACGTAATTTAATAGCTGAGACTTACAAGTCGGGAAAGAGCTAATTAAGGGGTATGAGGGTGGGAAAAGGATCTTTCTGACAATAGAGAACATAAGCAAATGCATGATGGGGGCACGGATAGCATGGTATATCCAGGGTATTAAAAACAACTTGGCCCCACTAAAGCATTGTATTGAATAGGAAGCAGAAAGTGGTGAGGATGAGCATGGAGAAGTAGGCAATATTGAAGAGATGGAGAACCTTGCAGCCTGTGCCAAAAAGTTTCAACTCTGTTGGAGAAATAGGAAACACGGATGGGTTTTAAACATGGTACTAGCATGGTCAGATTTGCATTTTTAGAGAAATCCCTCTGGCGGCAGTCCTGAGGATCAATTGGAGAGGGACAAGACTGGAGACAGACTGGTCAGTCAAAAGGCCATTGATACAGTTCAGAAAAGGAATAAGGAGATCCAGAAATATGGAACTCATGACTGAGAGGAAGAGACAAAACTATTTAGGACTGAGAAGGCAAATAGGCCTCCTTTTGACTGCCCCCTCCAATCAAATGGTGGCTCTTCAAAGAATGCCGTGATGGATTTAAGATCACAGGAAAAGGTGTCAGGATTGTTTAAGTGTGTTTACCATGGCTCTGTAAAGAGAAAAGTGGTAGCATGCTTTCCATGTTTTTTTCCTTCCATGCTTTCAGAGGAATAAAATCAGCAAGTCTGGAGGAAAAAGGAATCAAAGTTGACTCTCAAATTTCTAACTTGAATGGCTGGTTAGATTGTGGTGCTACTACCTCATATAAGAAGGAAAGAAAGTTTTGCAGGTTGTGTGTGTGTGTGTGTGTGTGTGAACATTTTTGCACACATTTATGGACACATGCACATGTTTTGGGGTATTGAAGATTACAGCTCTCTTATCGATTTATTGAGGTAGAATTCTCTGCAGGATATCCAGGTAGAGATGCCAATGAGACAACAGACTGTGTAAGAGAGTATGAAGCTAAGGGAGAGTTAGAGAATTGGATTCAAGAGCAAGTTGCCAATTGGTATTCCGTTAGAGAATCAGGAAACCTAGGATGAAAGTAAACATGAAAATATTTCTCAGTATGTCAAGGTTGCCTTAAAATTTTTCAATAGAAAAGAACAGGAGTCAAATCTGTTTCAGGTATCCTCCAGGAAAAATAATTAAGTTTTCTTGGGGTTAACATTTCTATATCCAAAATGGAAAGGTACAACCTATCTTCTACTTTTTTATAGTAATATTTAACCAGATCATTCCAATGCCTAATCATTTATCTAATTCCTTTGCAATTGGGTTGATTCTTCCTAGCTGCTTAGTGGATACTGTGTTAACTACTCATAGCCCTAATTAATTCCATATTTATAAAAGATTCTACAAACCCCTAACTTTGTTTGGAGTAAATATATCCATTGTCACGATCACCAAGCACATCAACCAATCCAGATATTGTGATACTTGATAACATCCAAGCCTTCTTCAGTAAAAGGAAGAGAATTAGCCTTTTTTTATTTTCATTTGTAATTCTCAATATTCCTAGGGTTCCCCTCAATATGGAACACTTCCTTTTATCCCCTATGATTAGATATTCTCTCATTAAGGATCATGTCCAACAGTGCTTGGACCAGATATAGGATTCTCACCCGCCTTATACATCCTGCCCATGTTGCTCTATATTTCAAGAACCTGCTTTTAAAAAAATTTCCCCTGGTTCACACCACTCTCATCTTTTCAGGTTATGATTTTTATTAGTAACAGTGGGGTGGCAAAGAAAATAATCTTTTGTTCTAAAAACAATGGCCTGATTATTTTGTAATTTTATTATTTATTTCATATTTGTAGATTTTTTTCATGATAAGTATTTCTCTCAACTAATTCCAGTGTCTACAATATATTATCATTATTAAAGTGCAAAGAAGCAGGGCATTTTTCCAATTCTTTGAATATTATTATGAAGTTCATGGAATATGAACATCAGAATTATTTATATTGCCAAATATTACAGGGCTTGGCAGGAGTGGAGTTTGATGAATACTTAACTTGATTAGTTATGAGTTATGAATAATAAATTAATAAGCATGAATTATTGTGATGTGGGGTTTAACCTTATGGGAAAATGCATTACACCTACTACTGAAATTAAATATACAAATGTTAATGATGGTGTTATTGATAATATGATTCCTGGATGTGCATGTGTATATACCGTAAGGCAGGGGAATCAATCATTTGAGATTGGAGATAGATGGAAATACTCTGATGTATGGCAGATTTGGTCTGGAAATTTAATTCTCTGAGTGATGTCTTGCTTGATAAGTGATCAATGAAAGACAGAACCAACTTACCATAAGAATAAGAAGCAAAAATAGACATTCTTATCCCTCAATATATAAAAAGCCTTATCGTAAATGGCTGGCATTTCAAATTATGGGTTCTCAACTGCAATTACAGGGAAAAATCTTAATTCTTTGTGTTAGGATTAAAAGTGGCTATGAAGAGCTGTAATATAAAAGATGCAGTAGATAATCAATGGATAAGGAAATGTTGCTTTTTCTAATCCAACTGAGGATGGTACAGAATCTTGATGATAGTGACATTTGAGGTGTGGGTCAATAGAGCACTTAACAATTAGCATAAGATTTTATGTTTTCACAGAGAAATTTCTAATGTTTTCACAATGTGGATATTGTTTATAAAACTGATTACTTTGATTTTTGTACATATTTACAGTACCCTTTTAAGCTATTTTTCATAAGTTCAAATGAGGAAATTGTTAGAAAAGGACAACCCAAATGTTGTCTTTAGAGAAAATCATGGAAGCTGAGATCTGGAATTAATACATCACCTTGGGCCAAGAGTGGAGCCCCACCCATGTGTACAGAGAGGGTGAGTTTGCCCCAGCGGTTGAAGAGGGTGGATGTTCCCACCTGGTGTTTTGGGAGAGTTTTGCCACCCCAGGGTACAGAGAGGGTGGAGCACAGTTCTCAAGGATTAGGAAGGTTGATGTCGACACTCCACAGGTCTGAGAGGGACGGTCCTGACCCCCATGGATTAGGGAAGGCCAGGTGGTCAACTCATTGCTCTGAGAGGGTTGAGCCTGTATGCCAAAGTTTAGGGAGGATGTTGCCTTCACCTCACTGTACTAGGGGTCTAAGACTTTAACCCAAATATTGGGCAATGTGTGGCAATCACCCCAATGCTCTTGGAGGGTGACGTCTAGAGCTTGGTCGACAACCAGATGCTTGATGAAGGTGGAACCAAGAAAATGACCATTGGGCAAGCCTGTGGAAAAGGTGGGTATCCATGTGGCCCCAAGGAGAAGAAACCATCATCTTAAGAATTACTCTCAGACTTTGAAATCTGAGAGTTCCAGTTTAAATCTAATCTTCATCCACCCTAATAGAAATCAGCAATAACAGTGATACCCTTAGAAGGCATCTTTTGGAGTCACTAATGGCCAGAGATGTTGCCACATTGTCATAGAGCAGAAAAGGTGGGAAATGATAAGCATCCTCCAGGGGAAGAAGCAGCCTATTCTCAGAACATTTGTGGGATACCCTAGGGGACTCCCAGTGTTATTTGAGAACTTTTGGAGAGGCTGGAGTTTCAAAAAATTAGGTGAGGGCTGTCACAGAGAAATACTCTTGCTGTCACTCCACTCTTACCACCTTAGAATGTGAGACCTTAGAAAAATTGGTTATAGGTAGAAAGTATATTATAGTCATATAGTCATAATCCAGGTAAGAAATAATAACAGCAACAAGCCATTAAAAATAAATAAAAGAAATCGGGAACGAACAGCCTCAACTTCCACCCCCTGTCTTAATTTTATACAAATTTTAATTGTACCTCCATCCTTATTATGTTAGGTTACTCCACTTAACCTAGTTTTATCTTTTTAGCAAACATTCTCTACACTGATAACATATAAGAATCACTTGGGCAGCTTTACAAAAACATAAATACTCAGGCCTAACCCCAACCCAACCACAATAGAATATCTGGGGTGGGAGCCCGAGCACGAACATTTTTCAAAGCTCTCGGGTGACTGCAATGTGCAGCCAGCATTAAGAATCACTGCAGTTAAAGGACACAAATTATGCTTGGTTTATGGGACAGTTATGTATAATGGAAACCACTGGTTTTGAAACCTGGGTTTAAATCTTGTCTCTGACATTTACTAACAATGCAACCTCCGGCAAAATACTTGACTGATTGGGTTTATTCTAACAAATACATTAATATGCATATATATGTATATATGTATATATTTGTATATATTCGTTTATAATAAATTAAATATTTACATATTTGTTTATAATATGTAAATGGGTTTGGGCTTTCTTAGGCTTATTGTAAATATTAAATTAATATATATGCACATGTGTGCATATACACATATATTCATTTTAATATATTTAGTATATATGTCTATACATACACACAGTGTAGATTCTGAAGAATGTTTGTTAAATGAAAGCATGAATGTTGGGAGCTTGGCTAAATGTTATAACACTGTCAAATGCTATTGACAGAATAGAAAGCAAAATAGACATGATTGCAGACCTTGTGCACCTTATACTATATAGGCGAAAAGAGACATCGATCAAATGAAATCCCGCAAAATGTGATAATGTGGACAGGTTGTGATATAAATGTATATAATGGCAGTAGGAGTGTTTTTTGACCCTATAGGAAGGTCAGAAAAGTTTCTCTGAAGAAGTGATACTTGAGTTGAGATCTGAAGGACAAGCAGGAGTTATCTAGGCAGTGTGTGGAGGGCAAAGAAAACAGACCAACATCTATAAAACCTGTGAGGTGTGAGAAAGCATGGGCTGAAGGTGAGCTGGTGGTGAGTGGAGAGGGTTCAGTGGCATGTGGTGTAAGATGGGATTGGATAGGTAGCAATAGTTATGGAGCAGTTCATTCAGGAATTCATAAACCATGGTAAGGAAACCTGCCTTGGGCCTGGATGCAATGGAAAGCTACAAAGAGTTTTCCTCAGGGGCAATCAGGGAATGCAGTGATAATGTTACTCTGGAGCTTGGAGAAGGGATGGAGTAGATGTAAATAAAACTAGTGAGTGTGCTATTGGAGTAGTGCAGGAGATAGTGGTGGATTAGACCAAGGTGATAATGGGAAAATGGAGAGATATGGATGGATTAAAGAAACATATAGCAGGTAAAATTGACAGGGCTTGGTGAGGGAAGGGGTGAGGGAAACCAGGAATGAGTCCTACATTTTGGGTTACAGTTAAGCAGGAAGCCAGATTGCAAATGATTGAAGAGTGCATGGAAGACGAGAAATGGAAACACAGGATATAAACAAATGTTTTGAGATACAGTATATAGTAGTGGAAAGGAAGGGAGAGAGACTGCATTACCACACAGGATAGAAAGGTTGAGAGTTTTTTGCTTTATTTAGTTTTGTTTTAGTGGGAGAGCGGGAGAGAATTTAAAAACAAGAAGGAATTAGTAGGAAAGAAGAGATTGAGCTGTAAGAGTAACAATGTATGTTTGTGAGAAGGCACTAGATCAGCCTTGTATAGGAGGGTCAAGTTCTCCTTGTCCATAACATGAGAGAAGGAGGATAGAAGAGATGGTGAGGAAGTAGGTTTGTGTATTTGGCTTCCAGGAAATGGATAGATAGCTTCAACTTGATTGCTTCTATCTGATAGCTTCTCTGATAGCTTCTATTTTCTCTACAAAGTAAGAGGGTAATGGCTGAGAGGGTAGTAGAAGGAGGAGAAGGTTCAGAATTTTGAAAGAGGGGTGGTTTGGAATAGGCATTTTTGGAGGGTTTAAAAAGGGAGATTGAGGTGAGCAGAGAAACATAGTACAGCATCTAGGTACATCCGAGACCTCAATTAAGGTTGTTGTTTAATTCAAACGTGTGTTTTGTACTTTCATCAAAGCCCAATTGCTAAGGGCAGGGAGTTGAACCCACCCAGGATTGGAGGGGAAAGGGAAGTTAGGAATCCATGAAAATGCCAGTAACATAATACAGCAGATTAGATACTCTATGAAATCAACAGCCCTTACAACTCATTCTCTCCCCTTCTCTCTCTCTCTCTCTCTCTCTCTCTCTCTCTCTCTCTCTCTCTCTCTCTCTCCTATTTCAGACCTTTCTCCTACCCTCAGAGTTCTGATCCACCCCTACCCCCTCATAAAAGGAAAGGCCATTCTACTTTGTGAAGATAAGAGAAATGATCTGATAGGAACTTACACATTTTCTTGAGGTCAAACATCCAAACAAGTGATTGATAAAGAAGAGAGTTAAATAATGAGCAGGCTGATGGATTGGAAGTCCCTTTCCCCATTTACTTTTTACATAAATATTCACAACCTCATCAAGATTCTATGAATACTCTGTAATATAAATATTTTATTGCTTCAAAGAATTACAAAATTTCCCTACTAATATTTTCACTTGTTTTATTTGATATTTGATTCCTTTTAATGAGTTTTCATGGTGAATAAGAAAATGCTTTCAAATAGCTACTACGTAGGTATAGCTTGGACCCCTCTCTCGTGTCCTGGAGCACTGACAGTGGCTTCTTAGCACAGATGTTTGGAGCATGATGCTAATGAGGCCAGGCCTATTTAGTGTCATCCTCTTCTCTGGCTTCACACTGACCTAGCTGACTCTCTCACTTAAACGATCATTAGTCTCACAAGGTGGATATGGAGCAAATGAGTACAAACGCATCAGTAGTAGGCTAAGAAAAGGCAGCTCTCATGCTGTACTGATGAACAGTTCTTTATGAAACAATAAAATACCTTCATGTGTGGATTTAGTGCTTTCAAAGTACCTCCACATCTGTTTTCTGCCAACTTTTTAAGGTAGGGAGAAGAACATTATTATTTCCATGGTTCAGATATAGAATCTAATGTTCAGTGATGTCAAGGGGCTTACCCATCAAATTATTATGGTCTGGAAATGGTGAAGCCAAATCTAGGACCCACGTTTGGAACCCATACCCTGGTAACCTTTCCATTTGATCACTCTCCTGTGCTGTAGGTGGTGGGGCAAGAAAAATGCATATACTATTCATTGGATTCATTTATTCTTTTAATGTATATTTTTGGAGCACCCATAACATGCCAGGCAATAGGCAAAGCATTAGATATATATTGATAAAATTATAATAGACAAAATAGGCAGACAGAAAATCAACCAGTAAATAGACATGTAAATATATAATTACAATTTGTGACAAGTGCTATAAACAAAAAGGTATAACCCAATATATGGTTTTCTACTTTAGATTGGGTAGTTAGGGAAGTTTTTTTCTGAGGAGGTAACACCTTAACTGTAACCTGAACAAAATGAAGGAGTCAGCCATATAAAAAGAAGATAAGGCTTCTATGAAAGCACAAATGCCTTTAGACAGGAATGATCTCAGCTTCTAAGAAAATGGAAGGGTAGATAGCATAGGAGAGAATAACCCAATGTGAGATGAAGTATGAAGAATCCACATTATTTCAGGGTCTTTAAAGACATGGAGTTTGAATTGATTTATCAGGAAAATGGAGAGCTATTGAATGGTTTTAAGCAAAGGTGTGACATGATTCCTTTTGTGAATATAAAAGATCACTTTGGCTGCTGTGGAGAATGGATATGATGAGAAGAATGGAGTCAGGAGACCAGCTAGGAGGATATTGTAATAGACCAGAAAAGGCGTGTTGATGGCAGCTAGGTATAGGGTGATGGCAGTAAAGGTGGAGAGAACGAGACAGATTTAAGAGATAATTTGGCAATAGATGGATTGTATGTGCTTAGGAGTGAGGTGAGGAAAGCAGAAGGGCCAAGAGTAATTCTAAGGGTTCTGCCATACATGATTAGTTAGATGATGATGATGCCATGTGTTCATATGGAGAAAACTGAGGGGTGTGTGTGTGTGTTTTAAGGATGTAAGAAGCAGAAACTGAAGATTGTTTCAAAAAAGATGTGTTAAATTTGACTTGTCTCTGAACCTTTTCACTGGAATATTAATATGCAGTTGCCTACAAATCTGCATTTCAGAGATCAGAAGGCTGAGCTGAAGATATATTTGGAAAGTAAAAGCAGGGAGCTAAGATTTCAAAACACATAAAAGAACAAACGCATTTTTGTTTATAGGAGAGAAGCAGAAAGGTCCATGATTGATTCCTGAGAAATTGTAGCATTTTAGGTAAAGTTAAGAAAAAGGAACAGGAAATAGAGAAATAAAAGTATCCAGAGAGAAATGAGGAAACCAAAAAGTGTCAACCACTTTTTAAGGAAGGAATTATCATTACTGTAGGCTCAGCTAGCAAGTGAATAGAATCAGAATTCAGAGTCAGGTTTGCTGGACTTTAAAGTTTATATTCTGACTGCTCTACCAAGCTTTTTTTTCTCTTAACAAAAATAATAATTGAGGACCGTATATTCTAAATGTTTTCCAAACTGCCGGATTATAAATCTCTCCAAGAATGCATATTAAAATACAGTTTTTCTGACCTCTCTCCTGATTCAAGAAAATTTCCTTTTCCTTTTTCTTTTTACCTGTGGCCAAAACAAGAGCTTGATCTGAAGATTAAAGAAGATAATAAAGTTTTGCTTGAACTTTCTAGATCTTTAATCATCACAAAAACCTATAAGGTAGGTTTTTACACAGCAGAAACTAAGGATGAAAGAGATTAATCAACATACCTAAGGTCACACAGATAGAAAGATCTGGCATTTGAACTCAGGACAATTTGTCTCCAAAGCTTTACCTCCCCTCTATGCCTCACCAGTACTGATACTGATACAAACACCAAACAGTTCCCATGAATTCAGACTGCCCTCCTGGCTCGTTGAAACCCTGTCTAACTTCCTTCTGGTTACATATATTTTCTTTCTGAAGTTTTCAATGATGAGTTTTACCTCCTCTAGACCCTCTAGCATTTACTGCCTCTACTGTTAAATTACCACTTGTTTTGTGTTGCTATACTGCCCACCCAAATCAATTCTCCCCCTTTCCATAAGTACTGAGCTAGACTAAATTTCCAGCCTCCCTTACACCCATGTTTGACTTTGAAAAAAAAGTTCTTACTAATGGAGAGTGAATAGAAGTTTAATATACCTCTTCCAAGCCTAAGCTATGATACTCCTCTAGTGGGTTTAATTATGTCCTCCCAAGACTCATATCTCTATGGAATCCAAGAATGCGACCTTAGCTAAAAATAGAATCCTTGCAGATGTAAATAGTTAAGGATCTCAAGAGGAAATCATCTGGATTTAGGGTGGGCCCTAAATCTAATGACTGATGTCCTTATAAGAAGAGGAGATGACACAGAGAACACAGAGAAGACCAAGGCAGAGTTTGGAGTGATGCAGCTACCAAGCCAAGGAATGCCAAGGGAGCCACCAGAAGCTGGGAAGAGAATAGCTTTAGAGGGAGCATGCCCTGCCAGTACCTTGATTTGGGACATCTTAGCTTCAGAACCGTGACAGAAGATTTCTGTTGTCTTAAGCCACCAAATTTGTGGTAATTTGTTACAGCAGCCTTATGAAATTAATACACCCCCCCGTGGGCTTCACCATGATCTTTTCCCCTTTGTGTGGACTGAAATGGTGATAATCAGTTCTAAAAGTGGGGGAGTCCTCATTAGCCTGGGTTCCTGAAAACATTATGGAACATGACTCCCTGCCAGCCTAGAACAGCCTGGACTATATGTAATGAGAAAAGGAACAGTAATTATATTTGAAAATTTACACTTGGGATTGATATTTCTTCGGCAGTTCAGCATACTCTAATATACAGTCCTATACTTCTTTGATACTCTGTCACATTCTACGTTGTTCAGTATGTGATAAATGCTCAATGACAATGGCAATGTTGATAATGAGTCTCTGCCCTGAAAGCAACTTAAAAAGCTGCCATATAAAAACAAGCAGTTATTGCAAGTTGTATATTTTATCAATCACTTGGTTAAATTTCAATCTAAAGTTTATTATAATTTCTTACTTGATTTTCAGATTCCAGAAAAGTATTGCCTTCATCACTTCATCTTCTATTACTATAGAGCTGATGTTTTCATTATAATTCACCTGATAAAAAGTTTCGTTTCTAATTCAGCTTAGGTGGGTCATAATAGCTAGAAATTATTAGTTAATCTATGCTGCATTCACTGAGTAAATCACCTGCAATAGAAATGATGTGTTTAGATATTGGTTTTTTTGTTTGTTTATTTTTTCTAGATATTGTTTTATAAGAATAAGAATAAGTATTACTTTCTGCCATTTATATAATTTATTTACCTTACAAGTCCATTTTATTTTAAAGGTTAGAGAATCTCCAGGGGACCAAACACTTAGATCACTCTCATTAATATATTATAGGAATGTTCTTATGATATTTAATGAATCATTCTTTAAAAAAATAATTGGTGAAGGAAATAGTTATCAAAAATATCAACAAATATGTCTCATTCTGAGAGCAGGAAAGGGAAGTTTACCATTAGTGGAATTGAAAGGTAAAGGAGTATCTCAAAAATAATAATGGGGAGAATGGAAATTTAATCCATCCAACCAAATGAAGGAGAAAATCAACTTAATTAGCATCACATCAGTTGGTTTGCTTATAGATATTTCCATATATATGTGATATATGCACTCATGCCTGCATGTGGTTACATGAGCATGGAGAAAAAATATGAAAACATAACTCCTATATTATGACCCTGGAAGAGAAGATATAAGGTAATAGGAGAGGAGGGAGGAGTATGAGTAAGTAAGAAGAGAAAATACACTAAATTAATATGATTTCATTGTGCTCAAGTGTAAAATCACATATATATGCGTGTAAAAAGAAGATTCAAATTTTTCTTTCAGAAAACGGTAGATTTAATATTAAAATTAAGAAGTTAATATAATACAGAATGGAAAAATTAAAGTTAAAAGTCATCTTTCATTGCTTTTGAGCAAAGGCTATTTTAATATTTGCAAGAGTGACTATGAAATAAAATCTTTCAACTAAAAATGTAAGCTTTTAGATAAAGAGAATAAATGGGGAATTTCCATTTTTAGCCAAGATAGAATAGGATTTACCCTCCTACCTGGAAAAACTATGACACAACAACTACAAATAAACAAAACATCAAAAACAACAGTTGTCAAGGCACTGGACATCAGATAATAAAAGATTGTGATCCATTAGAGATGGAAAACAAGAATAGTGAGTTCTATGATTGTCCAAACTTAGACTGCTTTAAGAGAGTTCCCAAGTGGTGGTGCATGGAGGAAAAATCCAGACAGAGTCCTTAAACTCCCTTTGTTATGATGACAAAGCTGAGATCCTGGGAAGACAAAGATGACTAGAGCTCACAGCATAGAGAACCAGAAAGGAAAAAGTCACAAAAAGAAAATTCCAGGAATCTGCAGACAGTCCCTAGTGAGTATTCAAGAGAGTACTGAGAACTTTCTTGTTTGTTTGTCTGTTTTTTTTTTGTTTATTATTATTATTATTGTTACTATTATTGAAATAATGAAAATACTCTAATAAGGATTGAAGTGGTGAATGCACAGCTATGCGATTATACCAAATACCATTGATTGCATACTTTGGATGGATTGTATGCTTTATTAATATGTATCAGTAAATTGAATTGTTTAAAAAAAAAGAGAGAGAGAGTACTGATAAGCACATGTACGTGAGAAAACTACCGATAGCTGGGAAAAGAAGCATCCAGAAGGGTAGAAGAAACAATACCATGTGCTTACATAGAGCCAGAATAGCACCTGGTCCCACCAGCCAGACTGGAAAATATCATAACTAATGGGGCATTGAGTAGAACACTCAGGAGGGTTTTGCCTCCCATGTGGGGAATAATTAGCCCTAGACTAAATGATATTCTGTCCCCATGTAACAAATCTTAAAGGCAACATCCTGAACGATGAAACTGTAATGGAGTAACTTAGCAGTGTCCCGGAACGTAGCTCAAGGCTACTGTCAGGAATATAAAAATACCTGGCATGCAGCAAGGTAAAATTTTCAATGTCTGGCATTCAGTCAAAATTATTAGGCATGTAAGAAGCAGAAAAATATGACCTAAAATAAGGAGAAAAGTCAATCAATTGAAGCCAACTAGTAACTGACACAGATGTTAGAATTAACAGATAAGGCCATTAAAACAGTTAATATAACTGTACTCCATATGTTCAAAAGTTAAGTAGACATACAGAATCACATTTTGGAGCTGAAAAAATACACTGGATGTGAGGAACAGCAGACTAGACATTTCAGAAGAAAAGCAATGGACAGAACAATAGACATAAAAATTGAAACACAGAGAAAAAGAGAATAAAAAACAAGCCAACAAATAAATAAAGAAGGATTAAAGAGCTGTGAGGTAACTTCAAATGACCTAATATATAGGTAATTCAAATCCCTGATGGAAAACGGAAAGGGAGTGGAACAGCGAAAATATCTGAAGAAATAATGGCTGAATTTTTTCAAAATTGATGAAAACTGTATACACGCAGATGCAAAAGCTCAGTGAAACCCTAGCACAAGAAATAAGAGGGAAACTGCATCTAGTCACATCACAAAAAATTACCTAAAATCAGTGATAAAGTGATAATCTTAAAAGAAGCCAGAAAAATGATACAGTATACACAGGGGGAAAAAAAGAGAAAAAGATGACAGCAGATTTCTTATCAGAAATAATGCAAATGAGAAGACAACATAACAGCATCTTTAACGTACTGAAAGAAAAAAAAGTCAATCTACAATTCTATAATCATAGAAAATACATTTCATAAAAGAAGAGGTCTTACTAGAGCTTGTTATTCTCACCCCTAGCTTCTCCCTTAGTAATAGATTATAAAAACATACTTTCTGAATTGGAACCTTACAGAATAATGCTATTATGAGTTTGCTTTGCAGTCTTACTCATATTCCTATTTTTGGCTTTCTCCCTGTCTGGGGAAGTCTCTCTGTGAATCTTAATCAAACTTAATTGCAGCATAGCAGCAGAATTAGCCTAGTGGCAAACTTCTATAAATGTGCCCTTTCAAACGTCTTACCTTTTTTGAGACCAGCTGGAGATCAAATATTTTGACTAATTTTGATAGCATAATTGCTATCCAATGGTCCACTGAGTGTTAGAGTGACAGGAAGTAATATATTCTCTTTAAGAAATATTTTTGAGTGGTTGCCATAATTGGCTTGAAAATAGAATTCTTAAAAACAACAACAAATAAATAACCTCAAGGAGCACATCTGAGCTGTCACTTCAGCTCTCAAAACTCCGATTCTCTGTTTACAACATCAACTTAAGTCATCTGTATCTTGTTCCTTTTTCTTCCCAGTTTTATCTGGTCAGTTAATGTCTTGGGTCCAATGCTTCAAGAGACTTCGGTGTGTATTAAAAAAATGGATACATCTTGATTCAGCTATGGCGCATAAGATTGCTCTTATATCCATATCGCAAGTTTTCAAGTAAATTTATGGATCTTCAACACATTAAAAGACTATAAATTTTACACAATGAATGAAATGTTTTCTCTGTGCTTTTCATTTGGTATTACGTAGACCCTGTTTCAGATGATGTCACATTATAATCATGTATGTGATCCTCTGGTTTCATTTAGCTAGTGAGAAAGGGATAGAGTAAAGCAGAAACTCCACTTGTATGTTCATCTGTTAGGAAGAAATTTTATATTACTAAAAGCAATATAGTCCTTTACTGAGATTGCTCTTTTTATGAGGTTTTGACCTGTGACATCCTGTAAAAACCCCATCAGAACCCAGCAATTTAAAGGGACTTATCCTTGGGCACTTTTTGATTGCTATCTACTTAGAGTAAATAAGTGGGAGCCTCTAAGAAATCTATTTCCTTTCAATGCTATAGAATTCACACTCTATTATGAGATAAAGAGGAACATTATAAGAAACAGAAACTACAATGGCAAAGAGGAATTGTTGAACTTGGTAAAGAACAAAGAGTCTCTTCAAAAATGTAAAAGTGGACCATGTCATGTTCTAGTTTGGATTTTTCATTTCATTTACATGCAGCTTTCAAATAGAATTATTTCACATAGAATTAAAATATGAGGCTGTTCTCTCCTATCTTGAATGAGTCGTTCTGGATTCTTAGCCCCCCTCAAGTTCCTGCTCATATATACTGATCATGATGTGACCATTGGCTTTGTGGGTCCTTGATGACTGAGTTCGCTTCCCCACGCCTTGGGCCTAATTGCTTCCACTAGACTGTCAGCTCTTTGATGATCAGTGTGCTGTTTCCTGATCTCACTAATCTGCGTAGCCCCTCTTTACATGCCAAGGAGATCCGGAAACGATATGGCATAACTACCTGTACTATACATTCAGTGTTGCTGTTAGCAGTTATTCTTTGGTCTTCATTGTCTTTTACCCAGTTTCTGTCAGAGATAGTGGAGCATGTACCAGTGATTACAGGCAATGGTGCACAACTGATGGGCATTTTCCTGCTCCAACACTTTGGTGTCATCAAATGGAGAAACTGGGCCTTTGTGAATTGTCTAGAGTGCTTTAGGATTAGGATACATGGTCCAGAGAACCATCACAATCCACTTACAGCCCATCTGGTAACACTGCAAAGCACTGGGTGGTAAGAATGGAAACAACCTGTACACATGCTGAGTCCCTAAAGAATAAATACAAGCAACCTGGAAATCAGTTTCCCCAAGCTGTTTTCTGGACTTTGACATGAGCTTCTTTGTTGTATTTGTTCAAAGCATCCTGGCCTTGGGAGTCTTAAAAGGAAAAGGATCTGTTGCTACTCTTCTCAGGAGAATGATTTAGGGATTGATACTTTGGTTTGGGTGTGGCCATTTGAAGTGCTCAGCAGAAAAACAAAACTCTTGTAGAATAGTAATTATCCGGTGGTTTGATGATCTAGAAGTGAGATGAATTACAAGTGGCTCAAAACATTTGCTCTTTCCCTGCATATATATTCTCTTCCCTTGCCTTTGCTTGTGTGGTTTACTTACCATATAAAGCATATATATGGTGATGCTTACACTCCATTGAAATTTAGAAATCAGAAGCATTTTACAATTCCTCAATTCCTGAGATTTCAATGTAAAATCTAGTTAGGCCAGAGATAATATATTAGAGCGAAATTATTTTCAAGGAAATAATGAATGGAATAATCACTTGAATGAATACTTGACAGAGAATTGGCATAAGCCATAATATATTCCTGACTGTCACCTAATTACAGCTGTGAATACTGTGATAGCTCCTTCTCTGTATGGATTTTATCTTCCTTATCTGTAGATGAGGAGGCTGAGCTATATCAGTGGTTCTCAACCTGGGGTAATTTTGCCCCCATGGGACATTTGGCTATGTCTGGAGACATTGGTTTTCAAATCTGGGAAGATGGGAAGGTAGTGCTGCTAGCAACTGGTGGGTAGAGGCCAGGGATGGCGTTACATATCTTACAATGGGCACAACAACCTCCCGACAACAAATAATTATCCATCGCCAAATGCCAGTAGTGCCAAGGCTGAGAACCCCTGAATTAGATCTTTTCCCTTGCAGCCCTAATCCCTTATGAACTATTGCTCTGCTCTTTTCGCAGTTAGAGGATCCTAACTTGAAAGGGTTATTTTATAAAAAGAGCAACTGATAAACATAATTAATTTGATTTTTTTTTTAGTGAGAAGATGTATCTCATTTATGAAAAGCCATCTGGATTTGTTCATTTGAGACACGGGGTCAATAGCAACCACTTTCCCTTGAAGAAGTAACTCATTTAATGAATGTCTACATCCATAGCTTTTAGTAAAACTAAGTTAAGGAGGGGGTTGAGTTTTATTTGTCTGTAAAGCTATTTTTTAAAAATTTGTTTCTGGTGACAAATCCTGATGGAGAAAATTTGGAAATGAGTAGGAGGAGACTTGAGGAAGAGATCTTCGCCAAAGTTCCAGTGTGGGTGTCCCCATCTTATTTGGCTTTACCTGTGTGCCTGTTTAAACCAGACTCTCCAGGCAAGAAAAGGAGAAAGAAGCAGGCTGTGAACTCACCTCTTTTCCTACTCTCTTTCTTTTTATTAGTAGATGTCCATATTCAGGGGGTCTTAGAAAATGTTATGCAGGGATGCAGTAGTTGTCTTTGTGACTTTCAATCCTGGCTCTTCTTCCACCTGAGTGAGTCCTCTTACCTCCTTGATCTAATGGGTAGTTACCTTGAGCTTATGTTTTGGGGGTACTGTTTCCCACCTCAAGTATTCACCTGTGAATATATATATATGATATATAGTACATGAATATATAATTTCATTATAAATTCTTTAAATATATTTGTCTTTAATATATGTATATAAATTATGTAAAATTTTATATATTTTAATTATGATTAGTCAAGTAGGCATTGTTTTGATTGCAGATAATCTCTCCAGTGGCATTTTGAATATCTGACCCTTTGGCCTTGGGCCCATAGAAGCTGTGGTAACTTTCTCCTTTGGTTTTAGAGTATAGCAAATGTCTGGGGCAGGTCTACTGGTCCCCAGGTGGGAGGGTGAGCTTGCTTTCCCTTTTGCATTGTTTCCAGACCTACAAAGGCTCTTGCTCTATTCTATCCGGTGGTAGCCTTCCCTCTGAATCCCTCTCCTTTTAAAAACGTACACTGCAATATAAATAACCTCTAGGGTCCAAATATTTTCTTTCTAGGACATCTAAAGTCCATTTAATAGCAGACAAAGTTAAAAGAAAATTAAAAGAATGTGTTTAATTATTGAATTTCAGACATTAGTAATGTATAGTTGTGCTATAAAAGGCTTCCCAAGGCCTCAAAAACCAGCTCATATTTATAGTCTTTCTCTTATAAAGCTGGCTAACTAGGCAAGCCCTTCTTTTCCTTTGCCATTCCGGAGACCTCTAGCTTTGTATTTTCATGGAAAATATAGATCTATAATCCCTTACCTGAAATACCCAGAACCAGATGTTTCTCAGAATTATTATTATTTTAAAAAATAATACCATCCATAAGTATATATATTATTTCATCACTAGTAAGGTCTGGAGCAACAGCCAATAATCAAAATAATATTTTTTTGCTGTGAAAATTATGCTCATTCATGCTAAGTGGGATAAAAATTGATTCCACCTTATTTTGTCTCAAACATGAGCAAAACAGTAATAATAGTTGTATTTCAGTACTCTTTGGGTTTTGAAATTATGGGAAGAAAGAAATTCTCCACCCATGCCACATTATTTATACTGGGTTTCAGAGAATCAGGCAATTCCTAATAGCAGCTGCACATGCTTCCTTGTTTGCTAGTCAGCGAAGTCAAAGCAAGTACCAGGCCCCTATTCCAGGGCTCTCTGTGCCTCAGCCTCAGGGGTCTGCAGCACTGCAGATGGTGCCAGGTGACAATAAGTGCAACATCAGAGGATAATTTTTCTCCCACCCAGGACCTGTCTGCCATCAATCAAAAAGCTGCCACTAGATTTCAGAGGCAGCAGTTCACTGTTACTATTCCTTTCCCTCTGCTCTCAGAAAAGGGCAGCTTTACCCACAGATCTCTGGGCAAATAAATAGCTCCTTGCCTTCTGGGAAATCCTAGATTTATCAAAAAGATAAAAGTCAGAGTTGAATTTTTGCTGATAACCAAAATAACCCAGGAAACAAAATACTGGACTTCTGGGAAGATGGAGGATTAGAAAGGCACAAGACTCACTTCTCTCCCAGAAAAATAGCTAGAGGGTAGGCAGAAACTGTCTGGAAAACTGTTTCAGGTCGTAGGACACCAGGAGAAGGCAGGACACAACCCAGAAGAGACGAGTGAAGAAAAGGAGACTCGGCAGGAAAGATCCATGAGTAAAGCTGCAGCCGTAGCTGCTGGTGTCTAGCCCCCACCCTCAGAGCAGACAGCAGTGGATCCTTCAGCTCCTGGCCAGCGACTACAGACTGGGAGGGCTGCAGGGGTCCACTTCCCCAGCAAAGGGGAGAGGGAGGAACTCAGCCCACAGCAGATCTGGCTTTTGGCCAGCCCTCTTGGTGTGCAGCATCCCACAGGTCACTCTCTTCCAGGGAGCCGCCAGAGAACTAAAGAGAACCTGCCTTTTCAAACATCCTCCCTATTGACCTGGACTGTTTGCTGAGTTGAAGTTCAATCCCTCCATTGGAAAAGAGGGGGTACAGCTGACCAAGGGAGGTGAGCAGTGACTGAGCAAGTATGATTTCTTAGGCTTGGCTCTAATAGCCCAACCTGAGGGGAATTCTCTGGGACATTGATTTCTATACCACCTGCCTGGGTGGGGCTCCAGTGAGCCCATTCCTTCCCAGGTTTGAGTAGAGCGGTCTGCTGATGAGCACCATCTGCTGGCAGACTAGGAAAGTGCACACAAAGGGGGAAAGAGTAAATAAATAAAAAAGGCTTTTTGGTACCTTTAATGCCTCCCTCTCCAAGGCCTCTGGAAACCATTTGCACCCCATTACTGGGTCCATGGCTCTAGTTTGATCAGTTAAACCAGGGTAATCCTAAAGACCTCGAGTGAATTGAACCAAGAATCGAAGAACAGCAGTAGCACATATCCATGTAACACTAAATCACTAGGCAAGCAAGAGAAACTGACCATCAGAGCAACTCACCATCATAATCAGGTGTCTAGACATCAGCAAAAAACTACAAGCCATACTAAGAAAAATGAATATATGGCTCAAGCAAAGGAACAAATCAAAGCTCCGGATGAGACACAGGATTTAAACAACTGATCAATGATGTTCATAAAATCTCCTAAATCAAATCAAGGAGTTGAAGGACAACATGGCTAAAGAGATAAAAGACATGAAGAAGTCATTAGGCGAACACAAAGAAGAATTTGAAAGATTGAATAGAAAAATAACAGAGCTTAAGAGAGTGAAAAACACCATAGATGAGACTGAAAATACACTAGAGGTATAACAGAAGATTTGGAATCATAGAGGAAAGAATCAGCAATGTTGAAGGCAGAATGGCTGAACATGAAGAGAGAAAAGAATGGAAAAAATTGGTCAGGAGCTCAGGGAGTTGAATGATCACAGAAAGCAGGACAATACATAACAAAGCATGTCATGAGAGTTCCAGAAGAAGAAGAGAAAGGACAAGGGGCAGAAAGTGTATTTGAGGAAATAATGTCCCCAAATTTCCCAACACTCATGGACGATATGAATATACATATCCAAAAGCACAGCAGGCTCCAATCAGAATAAATCCAAATAGGCCCACTCTAAGATACATACTATTTAGAATGTCAAATGTCGAAGATATAATACCAAAATAAAATACCAATTCCCTAATTTTTAGATTTCCACTTTAGAGCAGAATCTGTTTGATGCTAAAGGAAATGCTTACAGGTGTTGCTTATTTTGTATTTTATGAATTTACTTGTTCCTTTAAGAGGAATTAAAAAATATAAATGCATTTGAGGAATATGCTACTCACATGAAAGCCTCAGTAATACTTTTTAAAAAAATAACTTGTCTCAATTTAATATTTATGTTCACTGCAGAAGAAGTGTTAGAACTAGCATGTGGAGGCAGGCTTGGTCTCTGCCAGTAACTATCCACTTGACCTGAGACATGTGCTTCTGAGTCTTCATCCATAAAATGAGAATGTTGAACTTGAGGTCACTTCTAAAGTTGTGTTGCATAATCTGAGTCCTTCTTCAAGTGGGCTTGAGGAGGTCTGGGAAACCATTGACTTGTTAGGAAAAAGTTGTGTGTATGTGTGTGTATACATATGAGCTTTGATATGGTGAAAGCATCATAACTTTCATCAAATTTGAAAAGGTTGCATTTTGCTTTAAAACTTTTATGATCCAACAAGTTTGAATTTTTATGTGCCAGGTTTATTTAAGGGAAGTTTTATTTGCCGATTTATGTCAGGCTTAGATGTATGTTTTATTATTGAGTCAGTCAGGGTCCCAGCAGAAAACAAATGGCACACTCAGGGTATTGTGAGCGGAGTCTAATAAAGAATTATTTACAAATGTGTGGGTAGAGGAAAGGCAAACAAAAGGAATAAAGGCAAGGTTCTGGGGCTAGTAATGGTGGGTAATTACCACTCTTTGGCCTAAAAGTCAGGGGGAGGGAGTCAGTACTAGAGTCTGAAAGGAGAGCTTCATGACTTTGAAAGGAGTGGTGACTTTTCCTTCAGGGTTGCAGCTATCCTTATATGACTCCTCAGAAAGAGACTCAGGGTAATGAGCCCAATCCACCCCAATCTCCTCCTTCCTTTGCATCTCTTTCCAGTGTTCTCCAATGGCCAAACTGAAATGGAAGCCAGAGTCAAGGGAGCTCATTGAATAGGTCGGCCTCTCAGGACACAGATGAGAGTGGATTTATAGGGGCAAATGGAAGATATCCAGTGGCTTGGAGTGTTTTAGACGGAAGCAGCTAGAGCCTCCAGGCAGAGTCAGTGTTCTCCCTGCAGAGTGCCCAAGTGTCTGTTTCTTCATCTGTAGTCTAAGGGTGAGGGCATGGGCCTATCCTGGAAAGCTGTTTGGAGAAATGATCAATGAAATGAAAATAAAATATTGTGCAGATATAAAATGCTATATGGATGCTCAAAAATTGTGGTTATTGCATAGTAGGAATGTGAAAAGGAGGGGTGGCATGAGCACTGGACTGAATGGCTCTGAGGCTGTAGCGTGGACTGACCCAGCCGTGGAGAAGGACCCACTGTCAGCCTCAGGAACATTTCTGTAGGGAGAGCAAATCTTTCCTCCTTCATACTGTGCAGGAATAGGATAATGGAACAACTGATTGATTCAATAGCAGTATCAATGAAAGATTGATCAAATCAGTTCTTTATTTCTCCCAATTTAAAAATTTCCCTTTTCAACCAATTATTTTGGTGTGGTATTAATGATTGCCAAGCCAAAAATGTACGTTTCTGTGCCATACTCTCAGAGATTCTGGCTGTGCTTGTGAGGCAAGTTCCCCCAAGTGATTTTCATGACTGGCTTTGTCTGGGGACACATGGTACAGGCAAGCCTGGGAGGCCTTTCTGGGTCTATTCACTCCTCTGCCACAAAAGATAACCTATAATTAGCACTATACTGGTTAAATATATGTACCAGATACTTAAATCTTCATTCTGTTCAAATGTCAGTTGAGTCCTGAAACTCAGCAATGTTGCAACACCTACTCTCCCATTCATCAGACTCACCCAGGACAATTAACAAAATGATGATGGACAATGCCCATCTCAAAAAACAGAGAATATCTACACCTGCAGCAAGACAGTTCCATCTGTCTGCCCCCATGGGATCTAAGCCCCCTCTCAATCAGAAACAGAGTGGGTATCACCATTCCAAAATCTTCAAGATTAAGGAATGAACAAACATAAGGGGGGAATGCAACTATGGACTAAAGTAGACTTCTTATTATTCTAGTAATGGAAGAACTTGTAACATTGATATAAACATGGTGTCCACCAGAGTTTCTGAGAGGAGGGGAGGAAAGAATAGTTGTACATGGGGCATTTTTGTGACATTGGAATTGTTCTGAAACACACTGCAATGACAGATACAGGCCATTATACATTTTATTAAAACCTATAAAAGTGTGCCGTGCAAAGTGTAAACTATAATATAAAATATTGACCATAGTTAGTAGCAATGCTTTCATATGTATTTATCAATTGTAACAAATGTACCACACTAATGAAAAATGTTGTTAGTGGGGGAGGGAGGGTGGGGTATATGGGAATCCTCCTATATTTTTGATGTACCATTTATGTAATCTAAAGCTTCTTTAAAAAGAAAATAAAAACAAAAAAGAGAATGATCTAGAAAGAAGAGAAAACAAGTGAAGAAGTGTTTTTTTCCTTGTTGAGATGACCTCCTGATCCAAATTATTGGTAGAGTCAGTGGATTTGGACTGTGTATTATTTGAAGAGGCTAAAAAACCTCATGCCTGAAAGTGTGCCCCTCCTCGTGTCTCTGTTACAGATCTGGAAATTCTCACACCGCTCATTCTTTTGCAAAAAGCCTTCTGTTCAAATGCGGTCATTATCTATGAAGCAACGTGGTCAATTGGAAGAGCCCTGGACTGGGAGTCAGAAACCATAGTTCTGAGATCCATTGTCTTTCTCACCTGTTATCTGTCACTAAGCTGCTTAGAGCCTCAGGTTCCTTTTTTATAAAAGTAGAAACGGATGAGATTAGTGGCTTTTGACTTTTTAACTAGTAGCGGAACTCTTTTGTAAAATTTAACCTTATAAGAAACCACTATGTGTCAAATAAATAAAAGCTAAGTTGTTTTCATAAATGTGGGTAGAGGACTTGGAAAGCAGCTTGTTCTACCTTTCCTCTTGCCCTTTGTTGTTTCCATCATGAAGCCTCTCCAGTACTCTAGGATTCTGATCGTGCAGCCTACATTTTAGAAAACCATTGCAAAAAATGATATCTAAACTCTTTATTTAAAAATTCTTTGATTCCATTTGGATAACATTTGACTATTAACAATAATTATTTTTGAGCCATCAACTCAAAAAATAGTTTCTCAGAAAACTTGATCTAAATCTACCCAGAGAAATTGGGACATTTAATGTATATATATATATATATGTACATATATTTTAACAAATCAATTTTATTGGTACATATTAATAAAGCATTAACTCATCCAAAATGTACAATCAATGATATTTGGTGTAATCACATATTTGTGCATTCATCACTTCAGTTATTCTTAGAGCACTTTCATTATTCCAATAGTAATAAACAAAAACCAAACAACAAAACTCATCACCTCTCAATCTTTCTATGCTTCCCCTGCCGTACATAGTTGCTATTCTTTCTCTGTCTCTCTAGTATATTTGTATTTATATTTTGTAAAAACAGTCTTATGTATGCAATATCACTCATATTTGTATTTTATATGAGGTTTTTACCGTTATATACAGTACCATGTTTCAATTTTTAGCTTTCCTTCTAATAATATACATGACCTTAGACTTTCCCTTTCAACCACTGCCATTCCCATATAATAACACTGCTAGTTACAAACACCATGATATGCTTTCAGCATTTCTATTCATTTCCAAAGATTTACAACCTTTTTACCAATTCTGCACAGATTAAACCTCAGCTTTTCATTATTTAACCTCATTCTATTTTCTGGTGACTTATATTCTAATTATTAACCCCATGAGTTTACATAATATATTTAGTTCATAATAGTGCAAAACATACAGTGTTTGTCTTTTGGTGTCAGGCTTCATTCACTCAATATAATGTCCTCCAGGTTCATCAATGTTGTCTAATGCTTCACAACTTCATTTCTTCTTACTGCTGCATCATATTCCATCGTGTGTATACACCACAATTTGTTTATCCATTCATCAGTTGATGGACACCTGGGTTGTTTCCAACTTTCGGTAATCGTGAATAATGCTATGAACATCAGTGTGCAGATGTCTGTTCGTGTCTCTGCTTTCAGTTCTTCTGGGCATATACCTAGTAACGGTATTGTTGGGTCCCATGGCAAGTCTATATTCAACTTCCTTAGGAACTGCCAAACAGTCCTCCACAGTGGCTGCACCATTCTACATTCTCACCAACAGTGAATAAACGTTCCTATCTCTCCACATTCTCTCCAACATTTACAGTTTTCTGACTTTTTAATAGCAGCCAGTGTAATGGGTATGGAATGATATTGCATTGTAGCTTTGATATAAATTTTCCTAATTGTTAATGATGTTGAACATTTTTTCATGTGTTTCTTTGCTATTTGAATTTCTTCTCTGGACAATTGTCTTTTCAAGTCTTTTGTCCATTTTTAAATTTGGGTTGTTTGTCTCTTTATTATTGAGTTGTATGATCTCTTTGTATATCATGGATATTAAACCCTTATTGGATATGTGATTTCCAAATATTTTTTTCCCATTGAGTCAGCTGCCTTTTCACCCTTTTGACAAAGTCTTGAGGTGTGAAAGTGTTGAATTTTGAGGAGGTCCCATTTATCTATTTTTTCTTTTGTTGCTCATGCTTTGGGTATATGCTTTAAGAAACTACCACCTACCACAAGATCTTAAAGAAGTTTTCCTACATTTTCTTCTAGGAGTTTTTTTGTTTGTTGCTTTTATATTTAGGTTCTTGATCCATTTTGAGTTAATTTTTATATATGATATGAGATAGGGGTCTAATGAATATATTTTGATGAAGCATGGGATTTGGGAAAGGACAGACAGGCTCTGAGGAGAGACACATGAGCAGGGACTTAGACTGAAGAGGCTAAATAGGGGGAAAATAAAGGTCTTAGATTAATTGACAGAAAGAAGGAATTCTAAGGGTAAAGGAAAATAAATAATATAGAAAAAAGTAACACATTGATTTAATAGCTATATAGATTTCTAAAACATTCACATCCTTTATCCCTTTGTTCTCTCCGTAACAACTCCTCAGAAAAGACAGGGCAGTTTGAAAATCTCCATCCTCTATATCAGTCTTTCTCAGTGTCAGCACTATTGACAGTTTGGGCCAGAAGATTCCTTGCTGTGGGGCTGTCTTGTGCATTGTAGGATGTTTATCAGTATCCCTAGACTCTGTCCACTGGATACTAGATGCATCCCCCTTCAACTGCCAGCCGAATTGTGATAACCAAAAATGTCTCCAGTCATTTCCAAATGTCCCCTATGGGAGAAAATCAATCCCAGTTGAGAACCATGGCTCTACATAAAGTAACTGAGATATAGAGAAACTGTGTGACTGACTGAACATAGTTTATATCTCCGTTATAAAGCTTATAATTTCAGTCATTTGTTCCCAATCTTGTGTTCTTTCATCTGTGCTATGTTTGAATAGAACACTTTCCTCTCCAAATGTTT
>PVKH010002785.1:0-15555 GCA_004027955.1 Chaetophractus vellerosus
GAGGGATACTGCTATGCGCATGCGCCTCGGTGGCCTTGTGCGTCCAGACCCAGTGGTCGAGTGCTAGATGGGGCGGGCTGGGCAGATGGGGCACAGTGGGTTGTATGTAATACAATTATAGAGGGGCATGGTTCAGTAGATGGAGGAGGTGCCAAGGATCCTTCAAGATATAGGATGCACTGCCAGCCTGGAGGAGGGTCAGAGGGAGAGAAGAGGCAAGTGAGTGAGAAATCAGCAGTGAAAAGGCAAGGACACAGAGGGGAGCAGTCATTTATCTCTAACAAGGGACAAAATTTAAATGCTATAGAGTGTGAAAGCTTTACAATGTGCACTTGGTAAGCATAGAAGAGGCATAGTATGAGTTGAGTATGTTCTGTGATTTTGCAGATGTCTATTTTATTTAATAAAAAAAAAATGTGGCCAATTTGCAAGTCAATTCGGGCACGATTTATAGATCACTAGTCAAACCCCTTGAAGTCTGATTACAGTGAAATTCACAGGGGTTCCGCCATAGGAGGGTGAATTGGAAAATAGAAAGGAGAAGAGCCACAGTGTGTGTTTTGATGCCCTTCCTCTCTTGGATCTTGTCCACGTGAGGCCACATTTCTAAACCGCATTGAAATGGTTGGCGTTGGGCATTTCCTCCCCCGCCACACTGTTTGTCTACAGGAAACCAGAGAGGGTGTTGGAGATAAGGCAGGGCTGGCACCTGACCAGGTGTGGCCCACTGACAGTCCATCACACACCTTTGTCTGCAAGTCTCTTCTCTGCTGGGGGAAACAAAGATGCTGATGAAATGCTTTCTAGGGCAGAACCTGTTTGCAGGATAAGGAGCCAGAGCTTGAGCTCTGTGTAACTTTCAAACCTGGCTCTTCTTTTTTTTTTTTTTTTTTTTAAAAAAAATTTTTGGGTACAATTCTGCAAAATGTGGATGGCCTTACATTCTGGAGATCTTATATCCTGGTGTGGCTGGGACAGTGCCCCTCCACACCTGTTTTACTCATGTAATTATTAACACATCTCTCTTTCATTAGAAACATATCCCAGGCTGGACAGTAAATGATGTGATAGTGACTTGTCTTATATTATGATCTAAAGTCTTCTTAGTGATATAACTAAAGTTATTTTAGAATTACCCAACTCATCTGAAGGCTTGGGTAAAACTATTTATTTTTTTAAATTCTAGCATTCTCTCCTTAAGAGAAGAGTCACATGACCAGGAAGGAGGGAAAGCTGGTGCTGCATTTTGGAGAACATTGCCTTCAGTTGTGATGAAGATTGACATAAAAAGCTATCTGGAAGAAATAATCCAATCCAACTTTTCAAACCCGAAAGCAATTTTATTCTAAAATAAAGGTAAACGTGTCTTACGTTTGCTGCTAAAGATTTGTCTTCCACCCATGTCAATCACTTTGGCTTGCCTCCTCTCCCCTGCCAGGTGCTCCAGCAGAAACCTGTCCAGTTCTTTGTAGGTGTTATGGAAAGTATGGCCTCGCTCAGCCTGCAGGGCAATCGCCTGCTCCAGCAAACTCAAGTTCCCCTTGGCTTTCTCCACGTCAATAGCCTCTTCTGTCACAGCTGACAGACCCTCATGATCCTTGTCCTCGTTTTCTGAGAATGAAGGCTGGCCTTGGCTTCCCAGGGGTTCCACAGGAGCATTCTGAGGGTCTCTCCTCTCTGTTTCAGAGTCACACATGTTCTTGCAAGGGACAAATTTTTCACCTTCAGTTTTTATTTCTGGTACTTCCAGCAGGTCTTTTTTATTATCCACTAAAATATACTTTGGGACTCTGTGCAGTTTGGTTTCTTCTGAGAAGTTGGAGCCACTGTCCCAGCCGTTCTCTGCGCTTCCAGAGTTGCTGTCATTGTCGTTGTCGTCCGAGGAGCAGTACCGCAGCCCGCTGTCGTTGACTTTGTCTTTGCCATCGTCGGAATGAATCATAAAGCACTCGTCTGCCTCGTCACTCTCTGCTTTCAAAGACTGGATGCCGCTGTCGTTTAAGTTTTCATTGATGGTCTGAATGGACACATCTTTGTCAAATTTCCCCAAGTGCATTAGAGATTTGACCACGAGCTCTTGGTAACTAGCGTATCGGTCCTCTTTTCGGCTGGAGATTTCTCGTGCAGCTGAATGAAGACTCTCATCCACAGGTTTTATCATGATCTCTTCTATGGAAAAAGCAAACCGACATTTAAAAACAAGAACAAAGACACTTGAAGAAGATGGCACCAGGATACACACACATACACACACATATAAATACACATACATCACACAGTCAGAAAAAGGAGTGAAGTTCTGATACATGTTACAACATGAAGACATCAAGTTGAGTAAAATAAACCATACACAAGAGGACCAATATTGCATGATCTCACTTATATGAAATAATTAGAATATGCAAATGTATACAAATCAGAAATAGAATACAGGTTATCAGGGGATTAAGGCGGGGTGGGGAATGAGGTGCTAATATGAATTGGTACAGAATTTCTCTTTGGGGGATGGAAAACTTTGGTAATGGATGGTGATGATGGCAGCACCACATTGAGACTGTGATCAACACCACCGAATTGTATACTTGAAAGTGGCTAAAATGGGAAATTTTATGTTGTCTAGATGTTAGAAAAAAATTTTAAAACAAAAAAACTATACAACACAGAATGAACCTTAATGAAAACTGGGGATTATAGTTCATAATATCATTTATAATAATATAAAAAATATACAAAGTTTCCATGCCAATACAAAATGTTAAAAATAAGGAAAACTGAGTGTGTGAGGGACACATATGGGATTTCCGTACTTTCTGCATGATTTTTCTGTATACTTACAATTGCACTAATTTAAAACAATTTTTAAATGTATACATACACACATAGAACATATATGGTCTCTATCAATTTTATAAGCATTGAGGAGAAAATATATATCCTCTTGAAACAAAACAAGCTTAGACTTTAATATTTCAGGGATTGCCTTTAAAAAGTGAGATATTAGAATTTTCAGCAAATATTAAGAGCTAAATATTTCTAGGATACTGATCAAGACAAGAAGGAGATACTTAACAACGACAGAGTGCTAAAGGTGAAATTCTTGTTGCTGTACTTCTCATATTCCCCAATCTTAGCCAACCAGAAGGAAATCAAATGCACATAATACTATACGTTATAAAGAAAATATTCATCAGATTTCTGTTAGCATGGCAATGTATTTTTGAAGCTTATTTGATTTATATTCTTTACCCTCCACAGTTCCTCAAACATACTTTCAGATGTCATGGAATGTTAACTAAAATAAAAATAAATCAACCTAGAGATGATAACTACCAGGACGCCGAAGCTTTCAAGACTTCTTGTTCGCTTTGATAATTGCCACACTAAAATTCCATGCCAAGGGAAGCCTAAGTAAATGGGAAAATTAGAATGATCAAATCAAATCTCAGCAACCAATTACCTGGCGTGCTACTTGCATCATTTGTGTAAAATGAATACGAAACCCAGAGACGGTTACAGGATATTGAATACTGACTAGATGTATTCAGAACAGGGCCAACTGGAGTCTTGACTGCCAAGGGCTCTATGTGACCTGGAGAAAGTGCCAGTCTGTCTCTGGACAACCCACTGGATTCCTGTTATCTCTGTGTAGTTATTAGAGTCACGCCCCTCACTGTGAGGAAGACTCTAGCGTGGGCGATATATCGCATGCATGACCAGCCTATCTCAATGTAAAAACAACAACTTAGTGTGCATGACAGAGGGGAGGCTAGTTCTTGGGTGACCCTGTACCTGGCCCAGGGACCCGGAGTGATCTGTGAGCTTAGCGTGTGAAATGTGCCTAGCAGCCCAGCCATTGCCTTACTGACATGCACTAGAACAAAAAAAGGATATCATCATAATACAGGGTCATCTTTGTGTCTCAGAAGGTAGCATGGTGGGTGTGGGGAGGTGGAACCATGAGAGAATAAGCCCCCCTTCTAAGACTGTTAAAGACACCAAGTGAAGTGCATTCTGTGTGAATATACATCTCTAGGTAGAAGAAAAGCCCAAGCCAATCAGCCGAGGACAGGGAGTCGGTGCTGGAAGACAATGTGCCTTTTTTTGGTCGCATTTAATTTTTTATAAACATTGTCTCTGACAAGGACACTCAAAAATACATCTCCATCATCTTCCTTTCTGGTAATTATCTCCCTAAATCAACACTGGACTGCCAGGATCAAGTAAATATTGCCATAGTAACTAAAAGCATTTTTGGATGAAGGGAAGAATTTAGTCACAACACTAGCCCCTTTAAATAATGCTGATTATAGGGTGCAGTCTTTTGTTGGGCTCTATTCAACATAAACTGAAAAATTTAACATTTTACTTCCTAGAAGAGAGCCTGGATAAACAAGCACATAATTTTTGATAGGATGGTCTATCCTCTCCTGAATTCATATCAGAGAAACTCCAGGTTTAAATAATAAATTAAACATAGTCTAAAATGCAAATGAAGTTTTTCTCAATATCACGGTTGGCTATTAAGACAGAGTGTAAAGGGTTATGATAATTTTAAAGTATTATGAACTACCGAAAACAAATAAAAAGCATTTTCAGTGAATATGCTCAATTCATTGAACTATTCTCTCACTCCACTTAACTACCCACATGTGTACAATAATGATTTATAGACATTATACCTAATTATGCATATTTGGGCTGTGTTAGAGTGCTAACAAAAGCTCTAGAAAGCAACAATTACCTCTGTTGCTTAGCTACATAGTTTAAAATATTCCTATTAAGTGCAGATCACCAGAGAGGGAGGAGGGGCTGTGGTGCACGTGTGCCCCCGCAACGCGTCTCCCTCTGCCGCTGCCAAACTGCCAGCATTTTGGGTCATTTCCAGTTTACATAATTGTTTGGTTCAACTGTTTGTTATATGCTAAAAGAAAATATTTATTAATTATTCTTCAGAAAAAAAGAGGCGTCCCGCCACTAGAGGTGCCTCCGTGCGTAGTACGCTGTGGAGGCTGGTTTGTAGAGATGCTCTGCAGCTCTGCCCCAACTTGCCGTTGACTCACCCCCTCCCAGGCTTTCGCTGCGAGAAGAAAAAGAGAACTTGAGTTTCCTTTGAACCTGAATGATCTGTCCCAAGGGATGAGCTGGAGTTTCTCCTAGCTTTGTAATGCGCTGCCTAGGTGTTTTTGTTTTTTGTTTTTTAAATGCTAGTGGATTTTTATTTTCCCTGGGGTCCTGGAGATGAGTTTTGTGCTTCTGCCACTGAAGTAAGGAACAGAGCCCTCCCTTTAGTGCCAGGTGGACCTGGGTTGGAATTCTGGTCCTGCTGCTCCTGCAGGTGGAGCTGGGACCAGTGACTGAGCTTCTGAGCCGGTTTCTTTCCTTGCATAGTAAGGAGAACGATATCTCCCTTGTGGGGCAGGCTGACGATGTTACCTGGGAGCACATAAAGTTGACGACACCAAACAGGTGTTCAGTAAGCAATGCTTCTCTTCCCCCTTCCCTTGGTACTATTGTAGAGGATGTTAATGGCACCTCCATGTGGTGAGGCCTGTTTTCCACTCAGGTTCCTTAGGACAACTGAGCCCACGGAAGGGTCAGTCCCCTCACCACCCATTCTGGCGTACTGTGGCACTTGGCAACTGTGCCCCCAAATTAGGTGTCATCCCAGCCCTCATGGAAGGTGACCAGCACAACGAGGTGGGAAGACCTCTCCGGCTTTGAAGTCGGGATACCGGGGTCACTGCTGGCCCCACTTTGCCTGCCTTGGGCGATTCCTGGGTTTCCCTGGGTATAGGGGCCTCATCCTAAAAAAGGAGGTGTCTGTGCTGCGTGATTCAGTGAAGCCGAAGAAGAAAATTAGCATTTGCCAAATGTCTCAGATGCTCTTGGCATGGTATCTGGGTCTTTCTTTCATTTCATCTTCACGAAAACTACAAGAGAAGTCCTCTTTACTCCATTTTACAGAAAAGAACCACGAGTTCTAAGGAGCTAAGTATTTGTTCAAGATTCCACAGCTGGCCAGTGGGGAACACAAGTGCAGACCCAGCTCCAGGCGATTCCCAACTCTACACGTCTATAATATGCCACCTCCAGGTTTTATAGCCCAGGATTGTAAGACGTTATGGCTGATGCTTTACAACACCAACAAAATATAGCAACCCTTAGGAAAACACATGAGGAATACTAATAGGCCTCCATTTCCCCAAATTTGGAGATTTTCAAAGGGTGAATGAATAGGAAGGTACTAGAATATGATCGGCAGCTAAGTGGCAAGGAAAACGCAATGATTTTTAAATTATAAATTTAAAATGTTAAAACAGGTGAAAAAGAACAACATTACCACACGAACTAACAATCAGATGACGTCTTACTAAATATACAACAATAACAGGTCAGAAAATTCCCAGAGTCAGCTCCAGAAAACACAATCAGATACAGTCAGATAGTTACCCATTTACCTGGCACAGCTCTTTTCCCTTTCCTGAGTACATTTCTAAGTGGGGAGAAGGGGAGGGCTGGGAGACTGGAGCAGGGGAAGAAGCTTTCCTTTTACATGGAGTAAACTAAGAGAAACTGCTTTGCCTGATAAGTAAAACTTCACATTTGTTGATTTGCTTTAAATCAAGGTCTCTACTCTGAAAGTCTGGTAATCCTGTAGGGTATATGCTAATGGAGTCTCTTTTCTTTGTGTCAGCTGTTCTGCATCAAAATAACTTAAGCAAAAATATCCTCAGAAAATCACAACACATTTTGAGTTTCAGTTGGACTCCTTTATTATAACCGGATTTTAGTTTGGTTTCTGTAGTTATCTAAGTTACTTTCCTAGATAAAAGAGTTTTCCAGGCCTCTTGAATATGTAAATTCTGCTGAGAATAAAAGCCCTAGAAAAATAAATTCCTCTTTCAAAGTTCTGAAATCGAAGTGACTTATCCCTTATTTAATATTTGTTGAGAGATAATATGTATTAGAAGTATCAACCCAGCCTTTGGAGCTTCTATTACAGTGATGGATTTCCCCAAATCAGGAGCAAATCCCAGCATATGCTGCTGGGAACTCCATACACTGGCTTTGTTCTTCTCACTCAAGGGATCCTCTTTTTCCCTGTTTGCATTGGGAAAGCATGAGCGCATCCTGCCTCTGGGCAGAACTTTGCAAACTGGCCTCCTATTTGCCCCATGAAGAGGGGATATCTTTATGGTTTCATCCACATTCTTGTCTACCTCCCTTAATGCCCCTTGCAAATATTTGAAAGACAGGCTGAGGGTAAGGGGTGTCATTTGTGCCAAGGAGTAGAATAAAAACTTTCTAGGATTCACATTCATGCCCTACCCGCCCAGCTGAAGATACAATTAGGCATGCATCTGGCCAAGTAAAGAGACTGGGGTACCCAGATGATATGAGAGGCTAGATGCAAATTCTTTACACTGTGCTTGGGTTTTCTGTCAGGTCCCATTCCTTCCTGAAGCTAGGCAGTGACTGACTCAGAGAGCTGAGGGGCGATCTCTTTTCAACCAAGTGTGGGAGCATCCGTGATTTGTCATTTCTGGACTGTGATTTCATGATTGGCTGTTGTAGAAAGTTTGCCCAGTCCATTTTCTGAAGGTAGTTGGAGCATGGGGAACGCTGGTTCATAGGTTATCTGGGAAGTAATTATTTTGCTTGTTCTTCTAATTATTTCATAGTTATCATCCTTACAACACCTACAAGCTAAATCTCCTTGGTCCTCAACGTTTCCATCTGCAAAGGTGTGACCATAATCTAATGTATCTCGTGCCATTGTTGAGTGGATTAAGTGATATAATTTATGTGTCTGGTATATATTAAGAACTCAAAAATAATGACTTCTGCTGTTATACTTTCAGCATATTCCTTATTAGTAGCAGTAGTATTAAATATAAAAGGAGTTAACATTTGTGAATCTATAAACAGATCTCCATCGGTGATTATAACTGAATCTATCCACCTGATCAAAATTAAGCACCTACGAAGGTCCAACCACTACAATAGATGCTTGGGGATGAGTGAGACTGACAGAGCCCTTGTCCCTGCAGTGCTGAAAGGATGTGTTGATGAATAGGCATGCTTGCTTTTGCAAAGATTTGGCTAATTGATGTCAGCTAGATGGATTACACCTCAAGTCTAACCACACTGAAACAAGGACCCTCCCTAATATTGGAATCCACCTGCAATTAACATGAATTAATGAATAAAACCGACCAGCTTTAAGCAAGCAAACAAACAAAACCAAGGATGACCATAATTTACAGTTGAGCCTGAGGCTCAAGGCAATATACTAAACACAGAACCCAGAAAATGTACTTAAACAGTGTCAAATTAGAATTCAACTTTGTTTTAACTACAGAATCTCAAACTACATGTGAACTGAGATTATTGTAGATACGATGATTATGATCTGAGATTTGTGCTCACTCAGTCAATATGCTTTTATATCATTTTAATTGCTACATACTATTATTATTATCATTCTATATACACTAAATATTAATGATCTGATAATCCAGTTACCTTTTGTTTATATAATCTAGATGTCTTTTCAAGCAACAATTTATTTCATATATTTTGATTCCTTACACATTCATATTCATAAAAATATTCTGTAAATTTGACACAACACACCTACATCAAATTTCATTGTCTGAAAAGTCAAGCTTTAGTTTGTCACTTATTTGCTTTTCTCATAAAGTTTTTGAGAGATTTTGTGCATCCCTTAAGTATAGCTTCATGTGCAAAGTGTTCTGAGATACTCTTAGTGCTGGAGACAACGGAATGGTCAGGGACTGTGAAGTGGGGAAAAACAAACCCTAAAATTTTCAAAATGGTTACTAAATTGTACTTGTCATGCAAACAGTGCTTGATGAGTGAGCAAATAAATGAATTAATGAAAATATGCGTACCTAAAAAATACTTAGAGCATATTCATACATTTTCTATAACACATCATTTTCCTATTGTAGGAGGCTGAAGGCTTCAATTTTAGGCCCCTTCTATAGTCCATTGCTATGAGTACTATTCAAAAAATATCTACTGAAAAAATAATGTTCACAGACTGCCTGCATTGGTCCATGTTGTATTATTACCAGTTATATTTTGGGCTGAACACTATGTATGTTAATAAAATAAAAATAAATATTTTGTAATCACACTATATGGGATATTATCTTGAAAAGGAAATCTTAAAGCCTAAATATGCCCTTTAGTTTTGAAGGATTCAAATCCTTCAAGATTTAGACACACTATTATATAGTCAGACAAGGTACTCATCTACTTTGAGATTCAGCATCTCGTATTTTCTTCAAAAGGAAGCACAGCACAATCCTGTGCTTTTGTAAATAGACTGAGAGCAAGGATTCTGTGTTGCTTATCTTTGCACCATGCCCAGTGTCCAATAAAAACTGGGCCCTCAATAAATGGATGTTAAATGAACTTCAATTTTGCTTCCAAATTGGAAGATGCTTTTGCAACCACACAGACCATATGTTCTATGTAAATTAAGACAAAGACTTTGGTCCCAGGGAATAGAAAACGTTTGGGCCCCTCTTCCTCACTACCTGCAACGGAGAGCTCATTTGTTTCCAAGAGGCCACTGTCCTCCTCAGCCTCGGCCTTGTCATCGTTTTCTTCTTTGCAGTCCATATTTGGGCTGTAGTGTTGGGGCTTCATGAGCAGAGATTTCCTTTTGTTGACTGGGACCCCAAAAGCCTGCTCTTCTGCTCTCCTCTTCTTCACCATGGAGCAATCGTATGCAGCACTGTAGTGAATGAGGCAAATTGAAAATATGATAAAACTGTGTTAACTGCACTTTGGCATTTGACTTTCAAGAAGTATAACCCAAAGCCTGTGGAAATTGAAACTATTTTTATGGAACTTGGGACAAAGGTTTAGGGTTAGTTGTTGGCACGAACAAAAAAAGAGTCCATCTATTGAATCCATTGAACTCTTCAGATTCTCTTTTACTGCTTATCAAAAGAATTTTTAAAACATCATCCTTAATCCTGAGTAAGCATATGTTAATCTGTGCTTTGCTTGGCACTATACTAAATACCCAGGGAGAGCTGAAACAAGATTTATGCTGGCTTGCTAATCCTAAGCAACAGCTAATGTGAAAACTATACTACCAGATACATACACACACACACACACACACACACACACACAATGTGTCCAGTATGGATAAATCACAAGGTTTTTAAAAATAGTTGTTTGCTACTGAAACTGCTTATCTCTGTCCCAGTGTGCATCAGACTTGAGATGGCTGTATGTACAGGCTTTGACTTGAAAGAAATGTGGCATAGAGGGAGGGGGTATGCTATGAACATCCAATCAACCAATCTTCAGTCGCCAAAGGAAAAAGTGAAAAGATGCTACGTGGCATTCTGCCTTTTGATTCTCACCCATTTGGCACACAGAACAAACAAATAAAAGGAGGAAAAATAAGATTGGATTTCACAGAAATGGACAACATTTTATCCTTTCTCTTGTTTTTATTTAGAAATGCTGCAATGACTGGCCCTTTTAAGAATCTGATTAAGGAATCAAATCTGAATAGATTTCCCACATATAGCCCACTCGGAATTCATGCAGATCTCCCTGTGTGTTGAAGTAAGACAAACATTCTCTTGGCAAGATCCTTGAAAACTAGGGGATTTAGCCAACAGTGAGCCTATGAGAGAGAGTTATTAAATGCTTTTGAGGAAAAATGCAGAAGCTTTAGACAAAAAGACCTTGAGGAGAGAATCCTAGAATGAGAATAACAAATTATTACTTACTTCATCTCCAAAGATGATTGAATATTAAGTAATATTTTTTAAGCAAAGGACCTTAAATTACTCTCGTAGAAGCAATGCAAATGCTTGTTCATGAAAATTATTTGGTCATAGTCATACATAACTTCTGGACTTTTGAGGAATAGATTTCAAGGATTTCAGAGGAATAAAATAGTGTTATTCTTTTCATGAAATAAGATTGTGGAAGGTGAGATAATTCAAGAGGGTTCGAAAGCTCTGAAAATTATTAAAAATTGCACATTTGTAAATTATCCTGATGAGAAAGAAAAGAGTAAAATTCCTAAGTTAAACAATATACTCTCACAAAAACTTTTCTGTTGAGCCCAAATTTAAAGTGAACATGTACATAAGATTGAAAAACAGACTATAACTAAAGATAACTTTTTTTTTTTAAGATTTATTTTATTACATATCTCCCCTTCCCCCCGCTGCGGGGACGCGCCGAGAGTGGTCACTGCGCAGGCGCGGCTTTCCCCGCTTGTGGGCGGTCTCTGCGTCCGTTCACGGTCGGCTTTCAGTTCACGGGTGGCTGACTGCGCTCCATCCACGGGCGACCTGCCCTGCCCGTGGCGGCTCTTGCCATGTCCGTGGCAGCTTCTTGCCCTGCCCACGGTGGCTCCGGCCCACCCATGGCGGCTTGCCATTCTCAAGGTGGTCTGCCCGCTTGGAGAGGTCCCCGGGAATCGAACCCGGGGCCTCCCATGTGGTATGCCGGCGCCCTATCCACTGGGCTATCAAGCCGGCCCCATAACTAAAGATAACTTTGAGGGTACAAACTCCCTTTCAAGAAGACTATAAAGAAAATGAAAACCCTCATGGGCTGAATCCACTGGTTTGTCAAAAACAAACAAAACACAGAAGATTGTTTAAGGAAGCCATAGATCTATAGCATATGAGTTATGATGTAATGACATAGAATAATCAGAACTATCCTCACTTTTGCTTTCTTTGTTAAGGAGAATGATCTTTGAAAGGGAAGAAACATATCAAAGAGACATAAATTTCCAGTATATATGAAGAGAGTTCAAGAAGTTGCTTAACAGAGTTAAAGTCTCTTAAATCAAGTGAATTTCCACCCAAAATGTTCAGAAAATATACAAGTAAGATCACTAAGCCATTATCCCAAACCAAGGTGATTTATAGGAAATGGGAGAGATAACTGGAAAAAGTCCTTCAGATATTAAAGCAGGGAGAGCAAGTGGATTCTGAAAACCATAGCCATATTATCATAACATTGATATTGGGAAAGAGGCTAAGAAAGTTTATTAAAATGAAGATTTGTCAACACCAGGGAACATTGATCAAAGAGGCTCAGGGTTGGTGGTGGATGGGTGGTGGTTTAACAAAGAACTGCTCAGTTAGAAAAATGCCATTTCTTTGTTGATGGATGGTGATGAATGACACTGAACTCACAGTACTCCTAACATTTTACAAACTTTGCCTTATTAATATTATTATCCACATTTACTTATAAAGCCAAATAACATTCTCCAAATCACAAAACTGGTAATAGGTGAAGCTGATATCTGAATCCACATCCGCCAGGCCCCAAAGCCTGAAAAATGAATTTGGGCAACTTCTGTAAGCATTTGGCAACTGGGCAGAATAGTAACCGGATAATTAGCAATCCCTCTAGCAGGAAAAAAAAAAAAAGATGCCTACCACAGGGCCTTATCCAAAAAGTAATTTGGGTGAGGGAGGGGTATACAAGGCACTCATTAAATCAGAAGATGATATTAAGTTGTAGGAATGAAAACATATTGGAAAATGTAATTAAAATATCCATAGACCAGAGCAAATAGAATGACCCTAATGAGATGGCATTTAATGGCAATAAAGTTCCATATTTGGTTCTGAACAATGAATGTACAAATGGATAAAGGGGATATATATGGATGTACTGAAAGTACAAGTATAGGTTAAAATAAATTATGTTGCGACTAAGGGTATATGAAACACCTTAAATAATATTAGTTTTGTAAACTTCAGCATCATATTGTTGCATTGAATCCCTCATCTATAAAATGTGGATAATAATATCAATGGGACCAGTTGTGGGTAAAGGAGAAGACATATGTGTTGTTAACAGAAACAGTCAATAGAAATGGCAGTGACAGAAATCAGTAACGACGGAACTCTGTGACTTGGGCTCCCACAACTCCAGAGTGAGGCCACCGCTTTGCAACCTACATATCCTATGCCTGACATGCTATGTAGATTTATGCATGCATGTCCACAAACACATTCCATTTTTACACATTATTTATATTTGCATCACACATAACGTTTGCTTTAAATCTCACATTCTGTGCATTTCTTCATTGCAAAATAGCTATGGCCCAGGCAGCATTTGGAGCTGAAATGAAAGGCTTTATGATAAATATTACCCTTTGTGTATGCATGGAAAATGGTCCCTTTTCCTAGTTTTCCCCGAGGGCACACTATTTTGGCTTTATTGTGACACTTCACTGTGACACTGTGATGAGGGAGAGCCATGCTTTACATGTCACTAAAAGAAATGCCACAAAATGCTAACATATCTTCTCAAGGTTGCCAGAAATAATTTCCACTGGGCTGTGTTTTCCCATCTGCGGAGCTCTGAAATGTTAAGGAAAAAAATGAGCTCTATTATCTATATTTTTTCTAGCAGATGAGAAAGGGAAAAAATACACTCAGCCCTGCATTTATTGTTCTATTCAATCAAACTGTTGCTTTAAACATCCAGAGCCCTCCCGGGAACTTTATCAATGCACCAAATATCTCTAAAGGCCATATTTCACATATGTAGTTTTGATTTTATTAAAATATCTTAAAAAGATCTGTAGTTTTATATTGGAGAAACTTTCTTATTACATATTTAACAAATGCTTCAATTAAGAAAGTCAAATTCTAATTCCAAATAGCATTTTCTATGATGACAAATTATAACTGAAACTTGTATTAAAAATGATTGAGGCAAACTACAATTATCTAACATTAATGATAGATTCAGTGCTGGGAAGTATGTTTAGAAGAAAAATTCGTTGGCATGTCAGTTTTCAGAGAATAATGCAAAGAAATTAGGAAATCATATATCCCCAAAATGTGTCCAATAAGTACTGAACAGTTATTTCAGCTTATCTTCTACCTTAATACATTTTCAATAAAAGTTAACCAGAAGATATGTAAGATTTAAAAAATATAGCTTCAGCAACACATATATTCTAAGTACACACCCCCTAAAAAATAAAACAGAAAAATAAATGGAGGTTCTGAACTCCTCAGCCCAAGAAAACCATTTACATGCCCCAACTTTTTCATGGCAATCTCACAGTGGTTATTCCCACTGATTTTTTCCAATTAGGCAGAATACCATAGATTCAATGAAAGCAGCCAAAAAAACCATGATTCTGAATTAAGAAAATTGGCAGAAATAAACAAAGGTATGATAATTAGAAAAGGAGAAATTAAACTATTATTATTCGTAGAGCCATGATTCTGTATGAGGAAAGTCCGAATGAATCGACAGATAAAATTATTTAAAGAATAAAGCAAATTTAGTGAGGTCATTATTCAAAAATTAATTGTGCATCTATAAACCAGTGAAAAACAATTAGAAAATGAAATTTTTAAAAAATGAAACCATTTACAATAGCATAGAAATATTAAATTCCTAGGAATAAACTAATAAAAGATGTGCAGAACTTCTGCAAAAGCCAAACTGAGTAAGCTAAAAAAAAATCTAAATAAAGGGAGAGATGTAAAATGTTCATGGCATAAAAATCTCAGTATTGCAAGATTTCAATTCTCCCCACATTGATCTATTAGATTCAAAGCAATCCCTATAAAAACCCCAAAGGCTTTCTTTTTTCAGTTTTAGAAATTAACAGGTTTTTTTTTCACTTTTAGAAATTCTAAAATTTCTATGGGAAAAGCAAAGAATAGCAAAGACAGTCTTGCTGAAATTAACAACAAAATTGGAAGTTTTGGATGTCAAAGCTTATCATAAAACAATAGTACTTGAGAGAGTGTGTCATTAGCACAAGCATAAACAATTAGTCCAATCTGAACAGAATAGATGGTCCAGAATTATATCCATACATGTATGGTCTTTTGATTTATGACAAAGTTGTCACTGGAGAAAGGATGGTCTCTAATGAATGGTGCTAGGTCAATTGGATATATATAAATGCTTCTTGACTTCTATATCATAATACATATGCAAAAAATTCCAGATAGATGATGGATTTAGATGTGTGCTTTAAAAAATTCCAGAAGAAAATTTAAGACATCTTTATGATCTTGGAGTAGCCAAAAATTTCTTAAATAGTTCACACAAAACACTAATTATAATGAGAAAGACTGAAAACTAAGAGCATATTTAGACACCAGTAAGGGGAGTGTCTTATCAATAATCTGTTTCTTGACCAGTTTATTACAAGTGTGTTCAGGTTGTGAAAATTCATTGAGCTCTAATCTTGTGATATGTATACTTCTCCAAACGTACACTATACTATTCAAAAGCACCTTTGAAAAGATACCATTTAGGAAGTGAAAAAGCAACTACAGAGTGGGAAAAGGTATTTGCAATACATGTACTGAAAAAGAAGTTTTCAATAAAGAACACTTATAAATCAATAACAAAATGACAGACAACCAATATGTGCCTGGAGTTATTCACTAAATTATCATTGTATGGGTAAGCCCTGAAGAAGACCACTTGTACAGGTCAATCTGCAAAAAACTTGGAAAGATGTTTTCTTCCTTTCCT
>PVKH010002785.1:15655-26407 GCA_004027955.1 Chaetophractus vellerosus
AGAAGATTAAAGCATTAGAAACCATCAATGAAGAGGACCAGACCTGGGACATATGAGACCAAAACTTTTTAAAAATGGTCCTAAATATGCTCATAGAGTTAAAAGAAAACATGGGTAAAAAACTCAAGGAATTCAGGAAGATGACTGATGAACACAAAGAGAAGTTCCATATCTCAATGGAAATTTTGAAAGGAATCAATCAATATTTTAATTAAGACCACAGAAATTAAATATTTCTTTGAGGGGATTGACACCAGAGTGGAGATACCAGAAGAAAGAATCCATGAACTTGAAGATAAGAAAATTGAAATCATTCAGTCTGAGCAAGAGATAGAAGAAAGAATGGAGAAAAGTAAGCAGAGCCTGAGGAACCTGTGGGGCACCATCAAGCATACCAATATACACATTGTGGGAGTCACAGAAGGAGATGAAAGAGAGAAAGGGGCAATGAGAACGCTCAAAGAAATAATGGCTAAAATTTTCCCAACTCTAACAAAAGACATGAATATACACATTCAAAATGCTCAATGAACTCCAAAAAAAGATCGACCCAAATAGACCCCTGCTGTAACATGTTACAATCAAACTGTCAAATGCCAAAGATAAAGAGAGAATACTAAAAGTTGCAACATGTTATGTGCAAGGGAATCTCAATAAGATTAAGTGCCAATTTCTCATTGGAAATCACGGATGCAAGAAGGCAGTGGGATGACATATTTAAAGCACTGAAAGGAAAAAGGTTGCCAACCAAGAATTTTATATCTAGCAAAACTATCCTTAAAAAATAAGGGGAAGATTAAGACATTCCGGAGAAACAAAAGCTCAAGAGTTTGTCACCATTAGATGGGCCCTACAAGAGATGCTAAAGAGAGTTTTGCAGGTTGAAAGCGAAAGACATAGACAATAGATCAAAGTCACTTGAAGAAATAAAGATCATTGATAAAAGTCATTACATGGGTAAATATACATGTCAGTACTATGGTACTTTTTGTTTGCAGCTCCACTTTTTTATTCTTACAGGATCTAAAGGGCAAATGAATAAAATGCAGTGATAAATCAGTGCTTTGAGACTTATATAGACATGTAATTTATTATAAGAACTACATAATGATGGGGGGATCGAGAGATATAGGAACATAGTTTGTGTACATTATTCAAGTTAACTTGGTATCAAAGCAAATGAGATTGTTACAGATTTATGATATTAAATTTAATACTAATGGTAACTAGAAAACATTGGAGAATAATGGTAGGTTGTAGAGAGAAATTAGAGTAAAGATTGCCAGGGGCAGGGTGAAGGGAAGGAGAATTGGGAGTTAATGGAAAATGGGTCTAGGGTTTTTGTTTGGGAAAATGGGAAAGTTCTAGTAATGTAAGGTGGTAATGGTACCACAATAGTGTAAATATGAGTAATCCCACTTGATGGTATGCTTGGGGTTGGCTGAGAAGGGAGTTTATGTTGTATTTCTGTTTCCACAACTAAAAAAAAAGTAAGATCAACTAAAGAGACAATAACAATTAAATGTAAGACATGGGATCCCAGACAAGATCTAACAAGGGAGGAAGAAAGACTCAAAGGGACATTACTGGAACATATGAAAAAATTGGAATATAGGTTATAAGCTTCAGATCAATGTTAAATTTCTTGAACTGGAAAACTACATTTAGAGTTGTTACATAGGTGAATATTCTTGTTCTTAAGAAATGCACCTGGCAGTGTTAACTGTTCAAGGCATAGGATGTTTACAACCTACACTCAACTGTTCAGAAAATGAATTGATAGATAGACAGATAGATGGATAGTTATATGGATTGACAGAATGAAAGAAAAATGTGGCAAAATTTTTAAATTGATGGGTCTGGGAATTTGAGGTGGGGTGAGAGGGGTATGTCAGAGTTATATGTATGGGGTTTGTGTTATTTTTGTAACTGCCCTGTAAATTTGAAAATATTCTAAAATAAAAAGTTAGGAAAAAGAAGAAAGATCTTACACTGATATTCTAAATTTCAGCTTAAGGAATTAGAGAAAAAACAAAATCAAACTGAAGCTAGCAGAAGAATGAAAACAAAAGTTGGTTGTATGAAAAGATTCAACAAAATTGATAAGACTTTAGTGAAACCGACAATGAAACAAAAGAGAGAAGATGCAAATTAAAATTAGTAATAAAAATGGAGATATTACTACTGACCTCACCAAAAAAAAATGACTATAAGAGAATATTATGAACAATTGTACACTAACAAACTAGATAACCTGGATGAAATTGATGAATACCTAGAAATACACAAATTACCAAATTTGAATCAGTAAGAAATAGGAAATCTGAACAGACCTGTATAGTTCATAAAGAGATGGAATCAATAATAATTAAAAAAAATCCTCCCAAGAAAGAAAAATCCAGGACAATGGCTTCACTGGTGAATTCTACAGAACCTTTAAAGAATAACACCAACCCTCTCAAACTCTTCCTTAAAAATTCAAGAGGAAGGAATATTTCCTAATTCATTCTATGAAGTCAGTGATACCAGAGCACGATAAAGACATTAAAAGAATATCTACAAACAAATATTCTTTACGAATGTAGATGACATATCAACAAAATATTATATATTGCAACCTGAATTTAACAGCATATTAAAAGGTTTATATACCATTACCAAGTGGGATTTAACCCAGGAATGCAAGGGTATTGCAAAATAAGAAAAGCAATCAATGTTGTATACTGCATAAATAGAACAAAGAAAAGAAACCCACATTATAAAAGTATTTAACAAAATCCAACACCCTTTCATGGTAAAAATACTCAAGAAAACTAAGAATGGAATGTAACTTCCTCAGCACGATAAAGGGCTTTACAGCTGACATCATCCTCAATGGTGAAAGACTGAGAGCTTTTGCCCTAAGATCAGGAACAAGACAAGGATGCCTGCTTTCAGCACTGCTATTTAACACTGTACCTTGCAAAAGAACTCATGACTCCACCCCTCCTTGCTCCCTGAGCAATAATCAAGGTAAAAATACAACATAATCTCACCTGGTAAGGGTAGAGAGTGAATATATGTGAAAGGATCTGTGGAAGGGCAAATATGGGCTAGATCCTGGGGATGCTGGGCTAAGAGGGATGAAATATCATGTTGGGTAAGGGAAATTCATTGGCATGGGTGCAATCTCCTATGTTAAAGGCTTTAATTCCTTGTCAAGGAGGAAAATGGTGCAATATGCTGCTCAATTGACCTCTTGGAAGTCTAGGAGGAGCAATGGATCATGCTAATTAGAAATTCGAAGATTACTATGGCAAATGACAAGGAAGGGATCCAGAGGCTCAGAGAAGTGGGCATTCTAGAATGGATATGTACATTGGTCAGGAAAAACACCCCAATAAAAAGTCAGGAACCCTTGTCAGGTCTCTGGGCCTGAGTCGATTCTCAGACCTGGAGCCCAGTGATTGAATGAAAGGCCAGGTCCCTATGAGGAAGACGCCTGCAACATCAAGTCAAGTAATGACTCCTCCCAACCCTTCCCATAAGTACCTATGATCATTTACTTGTGTTACAATTAATTTGGGGGAAAAGAACACAATCTATCCAAGGACTAGTGGACACACTGTCTGAGTTGATCCCCAGAGACTGACGGGTCATCATGGTCCTTTTGTTAGAGGGGGAGAATATGAAAGCCAGGTCCTAAATGGAGTTCTGTCCCAGATCGAACTCACAGCAGTTGTCCTGGCTCCATCAGTCTGCCTGGTGGTCATTTCCCTGGCACCTGCATGTGTAATTGGAACATACATATGCATGTATTAGTTTCTTGGACAGAAGGGTGCTAACTAATAAAGTTGGGAAGCCAGAGTGAAAGCCTCTCAAATTTCTCCCTTCCAATTCTAAAATAATAAACCCTGAATACTATATTCCATAGAGGATGGCAAAGAGTAGGGTCACCCTTCAAACTTAGAGGATGCAGGGTTGGTGGTACCTATCATTTTTCTATTTAATTCATCAGCTCAGGCCTTACAAGACTGATCCTGGAGGTTTGCTGTGCACTAAAAAAGTTCAAACAAGTAATAATCCCAATTGCAATGGCTCTGCCATAATGTGGTATCTTTGTTCTAGCAGATTAACACAGACTCAAATACATGTCTTCAGTCACTGACAAGGTGAATATGTTCTCTTCCAATCCTGTCAGGATGCAGAATCAGAAGAAACTAGCATTCCCAAAGTGAGGTATGCATACCTATGGTCTTGTTGAGCGCTTTGCTTACTCTGCTATCCTCTGTTGTAATGCAGTCTGAAGAAACCTAGTTCATCTGGATATCCCACAGAAATGTCACACTGGCAAATTGTATTGATGACATCATGCTAACAAGAACAGATAAGCAAGAAGCAGGAAGTATTTTGGAGGCTTTGGCAAGACACTTGTGCTCTAGAGGGCAGAATATAAACCTAATGAATATTCAGGGACTCATTTTATCAGTGAATTTTTTAGGCATTCAGGAGACAGAAGCATGCCAGAATACCCCCATTTACAGTAAAGGGCAAATTACTGCATCTTCCATTTCTCACCACTGAGAAGGAAGCACAATGCTAGATAGACCTCTTTGGGTTTTAGAGACAGCATATTCCATATTGGAATATTGCTCTGACACATGCATTGAGTGACAAGGAAGGTGGCCACCTTTGAATGGACCCAGAGCAAGTCTAGGCTGCACTGAGTCAGCCTGATGCTTGGACCATACAACCTGGTAGACCCTCCGGTATGTATTAGAGGTGTCTGTGGTAGGAAAAGATGCTGATGGAGTTAATGGCAAGATCCAATGGAAGAATTGTAACATGGACTCACAGGGTTTGGGAGCAAGGCCAAGTTTGCAACAGAGAATTATATGCTACTAAGAAAACAGCTATGAGCATGATACTGACCTGACCATGAGGTCATATCTGAGCATCATGAATGGATTCTATTAGATCCATCAAGGCATTGTGTCAGGCAGACCTTGAGGCAATACGGCATAAGGTGGAGTGGAATGTCCAAGACTAGGCAGAGGCAGGTCTAGGGGAAAAATGAAGCTGTGCAAGAAGAAAGAAGGGATCTTCCCAATTGGCAGAGCTAGTGGACAGGTCTGGTGATATACCTGGGCTTCTGCTTTGGGTGGAGAGAAAAGTGGCTAAGGCAAGAAAATATGTGGACCCACAGGCAGTATGAATGGCTCATCTAGTTATTCAGGGACAAGGACATGAGTTTATTGGAAGATCAGGTAAAAGGAGTTAAGAAAGTCCTGAAGAAGAGGGATGTGGATGGACTTGTGAGAAAAGGGATGAGATATGAAAGCCTTTGTCTTGCATATTAATACTGCCAGGAAAGCATATTCCATTGAAGAGATAATTAACAACCAGAAGGAATGATCAATCCAGTTGCTGTCAGGCTAGCCTCTGTCTTCAGCCTTCCAAGTGCTGGCAGAACCAATGTGTTCATTGATGGAGTAGCCTTAGAGGCAAGGATGGAAGCATTGAAACAGACCCACAGAAAGGGTTCCCACTACAGCTGACTTAGCTATTTCCACTTCCCAGTGTTCAACCTGCCAGGAAGAGAGATAAAGCCTGTACTCCAGGTATGGTACTATCTTTTGAAGAGAAAATCAGCCACCAGATGCTTCCACTCTATAAAGAGCAGCAATTCCAACTTGACTGGAGTGGACACATATTCTGGGTATAGGTTTGTTTCTCCTACCTTCAGGGCCTTGGCCAGTACCACTATCTGAGGGGATCCAGAACATATATAGCACCCATAATGATCATTGATTATGAGTGTTTATTTCCTCCTGGAAGGAAGACCCCATCCTTGCAGGATATCACTTCCAAGCTAAATACCTCTACCACACCTTCAAGAGCTCATCCTGTTGCTCCTTCACAACTTTTGGGCTGTGTGGTACATGACAGGATCAGTGAATCCCACAAGTGCTGTTCCCATCCTCATTTTCCTAAGGGGATCTCTTTGTCCAATGAAATGTATGATCAAACATTCTGCATGCTCTCAGATGGCTGAGACTCTGCAGGCAAAAAAGGCTCTTTGGGGTTCTTTCCCCACACATCTAGGCTCTGTGGGTATAAAGATGCTAGTTCCCAAAAAGGGAATGCTTCGACCAGATGACACAGAGTCCCATTGAACTTTAAGCTCTATCTGCCTCTCAGTCACTTTGGCTATTTGTCCTGAGGGACCACCAGACAAGAAAAAGAGTTGCCATCATGGCAGGGAATCATATGGCTGTCATCACATATTGGGGACAAGGAAGAACACATTTAGCATCCAAGTTATCCACTAGTGTGCCTCTTGGTTCTTCCTGTCCCAAATTTTGACAGTAAACCAACAAGTGTAGCATCCATGGTATCTAAGCTCACGGTGATCTCCCAGGGATGGTCTGAGCCATGACTTTAAGTAAGCCATCTAGTTTAGCAGAAGTACTTAGGCAAGGATGAGAGAAATCTAGTTAGGTAAAAGACTAGGTAGGCAATGAACTTAATATATAAAGCAAGTAGACCTGAGCTGTGGTGGACACCGTGATATGCCACCACCCTCTCCCCCAAATTAGGACTGAGGAACTCATTACTCCTACCTACAGAAAATGTTGGTAGCTCACAGATCTTAGCTGAGTCCATTCCTGGGAATTTCCCCCAGCCAGAGAGCCACCTACCCCAAAGTCACACCCCACTGGGAGTAGCCCATATTCATTCATTTTTTCCTTGAGGCAATTCCTTGCAGAGCAATTGCAGCACTAATGCTCTCAGTAGGATTAGCTGAGGCTTCTGCTTCAACTGCATTGTAGTCAACTTTTCCCTCTGCCCAGTGCTGCTCCCCTTACCTCTTACAGATGCTCCCAAGAGCACATACTCTCAAAAGAGTGTGCAGGCAAATTCTGCCCCAGAGTCTGTTTCCAAAGGAAGCTAACTGGGGACAAAGACCCAATGAATCTAGTCTTGGTGGACTGTAGGCAAGTAGTGATGTTGAGGCTGCAGATGCAGCCCAGAGAACTCTCTCTTGACTCTGTTGATAAAGAGATCTTGGGGAGCATGGATACAGTCCCTCTTTCATCTGAGAGTTTGATGCCCTTCTGAACCCTTGATGGATGAGGGGGTGGTGAGTTGAAGGCCTACAGGAGATATGGTCTTGGTTGTAGTATGTAGATTTTCTCTTGAAGCAAGAAGGTGAAGACAGAACTCATGATTTTCCATTTAGATAGCAAGAGATATTGATGCTTTCAACTTAGAAGACTGATAATGAAAAGCATGTTAGTTTGTGAGACAATATAGTGGATTGTTTTGTCACATGGTTTTCCTATTGCACCATTAGGATATCCATTCATGGTGGATTTTTGACATCATATTTTCACTTCTAAAATCTAAAAACTTTGACAGATGTCAGTGATTTTCCCAAGGCACTTGCTATTAGCTCAGTATAATAAAAATATTAAAAGGTGAGACATGTTTCCTATTAAGAATTCATAATCTAACAAGAGCAAGAAAGTAAACACATGAAATAAGAGTAAATGACAACAAAGAATATTAAAATTAAATTTAAAATATACATGGTACAAGTGATATGTGATAAAGGAGGCCAGGAAAGATATAGATGGGGTGGATACTTTTCTCCGATGTTTTAACAGATAAGCAAAGTTATTTTTAATGACCTAAAATACCTTCCTTCTTACTCAAATCTAAGGACCACATTTTTTAAAAGAAAATCAAACTTAATATTATGATTTAGGAAGTTGAGTTCAACATTTTCCCACTGTACATTTCACAAAATGAACAGATTATCCTAAATGCCTAAATCATTTTTTAAAGATTTAGTTATTTTACCTTTATCCATTTAACCCACCCCCACCCCCCCGCAAAATCATTTCTGATAAGAATTTAGGCAAATGTGGAGTCATTTTTCTCTCCAGACATGATGTCACATTAGACAAAATGTTATGTTCCCTCCATACTTCTTTAATTGAAAGAGGTGGTTATTTTACTGCCTGCAACCCTAAGCTCTAGCATGCTGTGCACAGAGCATACATACTCAATTTGCCCATGTCCACTTTGATTTCACATTGAGAAAATCAGGAGAGGTGATATAAGAGTTGAATTAAGTTTTTAAAAGTACATAGCAGTTCTGTATATTTGAAGACCATTGCATTTGTTTAAAACAAGCCTCATAATTCCTGAAAGAGTTAATGGGCCACCACAAATGACAAATTTACCTGTCTGCAGTGAAGACTGTGGAGATGGTCATTCTGCATAGATAATCCTTGAAATCATGAGTCAACTCTCCCAGTTTTGTCTTAGAAACTATATGACCACTCTTACGTTGATAGAGACATGTCAAGCTACCATTTGTCAACTGGTAAACCTATAATTTAAACTTCTCACACTCACCTCATAAATTCAGCATCAAATAAGCTGTTGCTATTTATCAATGGTTGGTTTGTTATCGTGGAACACTGATTCCAATGGCAAGGTTATTTGATAATCTGAGGTTTATAAGAAGGGAGAAATTTTTTCTCCATAAAGCCAGAACTAATAGATGCTTTTTCTTCATTTAATTGTGATTGCAATTTATGAATGGTAAATTAATTGCATAACATCCCAACACATTTTTTCATAAAACAGTCAAGCCATTAAAAACCATATTGCAATAAAAAACTTCCTCTGAATCATGAGGTAATATTTAAATGGGGTTGAGGTGATCCCCACACTCCCCCACCCTTCCTTGTTGAGTGAACGAACACACTCCCCTTTGGGTGGTCATTCTAGTGACATGTCACAATCGGTCTCTTCCATGTGCCCATAACACTTGATATTTATTATAGAACTTATCATGCTGAATTGCCATTGTCTCCCACAGTCACTTGGAAACATCCACAAGAGAACAGAGACTGGGTCTTGTCCATTTTTATATCTCCTGGGAATAAGATAAGGTCTGTGGCTTTACTCAGTAAATATTTGCTGAGCCCCAGAGGTAAGCATATAAAATGGATTTAAGTATAAATAAGATTCTAGGGAGCCGCCTTTCTCCAGTAGATATATCATAAAGCCACCTACTGGATATACAGATGGTGAAGCTGGCACACCCAATGGGGCAAGAGTTCACTATTCCATGCCTGCTTTTGTTCTTTACTTGCCTTGCCACTAAGGATGTGCTTTTACAAGACAGCCCAGAATGAGACTGGAGAGAAGTTAACAGTAGTAAGGGGCCAACAAATCCTAGCTGGCCTACACAAGTAGACCATGACTGACTAATGCGTCCCAAACTTTGGTCTTCAGATATACAGAACTGCTATGCACTTTTAAAAACATAATTCAACTCTTACTTGAATCAAAACTTTTAAAGAAACAGCCTTCCAATCATTAACTAAAACAGAAAACAATATACCAAAATTTGGACTACAGCTTAATATAAAACAAATTTCCTCCAATTTATATCCAAGGATGGTTGATGAATGTCAGTTAAATAATATGGTTACTATCAAATTTCATTGTCTATAGATTGACCAAACAATCTGGTTGATGTGTAACCACAACCTAGCCAAATGACATATGATATATGAGATATAAGATATGATATATGATATGTAATATGATATATGATATATAATATAAACTGGTCTTTTAAAAATAAAATATGATGGAATATATTACATTATATATAATATAATATGATGGAATATAAATATTTCACCAGAGGGGTAGAATTTGAATATATTAAGGAAAAACTGGAAATTTAAAGACAGCAAAAATGGACATTTTTGTGGATTTTATAATTAGGAAACAGAAAGAATTTAAATCCAAAAGGAGCTTTTTTTTTCTTTTTTCTTTTTTTTTTTTTTGCTGGTAAATTTGCTTTTGTTAAAGCCACACTGTTTGTTATTTTAATTTATTGAATAATCCTTCAAAATACTTTCTAAGTATATAAAACAATGAAATATATGCAGTTTTACATTCATTTTGTCAAATAGCAATATGAAACTAGAAGTATTAAGAAAAATCAAACACATATGATCTTATTTTGATCATGGAGAAATACTAAAATAAAATTCATGAATTTTTGCCTTACCAACATAATTCAGGAAACGTTATATTAGCTAAGCCTTATTTTAAAAAACAATTTTAAAAGAAGATTATTGTATCGTCTCAGTTGATCTATGGTAATTATTTTATTTCAGATTGTATCTGTTAATAAAAAGCTAAATGTGTTTGAGTAATAATAACATTGTGACAATTTAAATTGAATACATTTATATAATTGAATACAAAATGACTCGTTTTACTTTAACTGAGTAGTCAACAATCTGAATTCTTATTTTTAATTAAAGCTTGTATTCCTGACTCAAAAAATTAAATAGAACTGTGGCATTCCATGGTAATGGAGATAAAATGCTGTAATTTACTTTTATATATTATGCTAGTATATGGCAAGACCACATTACTGTCACATTTTTGAGGGTTTACAAATACCCAGTTTTAGAAGACAATAAAGCATATCCTCCTTTAATTTCCCCAGCACAGTATTTACTTTATCACATTTGAAATAACAATGGGGTGACCTTCACCAGTTTTGTTAGCAGAGTTTGAATGCAAAAATGGTTAAATTAAAAAAGAAGGGAGTGGATGTGGCTTAAGCAGTGGAGTGCCCGCCTCCCACATGAGAGGTCCTAGGTTTGGTTCCCAGTGCCTCTTGAAAAAAACAAAAACAAACGACAAGCAAAACTAAAAAAAAAAAAA
>PVKH010002786.1:0-26301 GCA_004027955.1 Chaetophractus vellerosus
TGAAAATGTGTAAGGAAGGTGCTACAGGGAAAAATAAAATTTCACGACAGTATTAAAGCAGAGACTGGCTAACCCATTTGATAATTCACTCCCCTTTAACAACTTGTTACACATTCCTTCATGAGGAATGACCCTGCTCACAACAATGGAAACCTGCCAAAACTGCAAAGCCCTCCTGCCCCTTTCCTAGTTCTCTGTGCACAAGGGATGACACCTACTACTAGGCAGTTATAGAGACAGGTGAGCTCAGGGGGCTCCTCTCACTTACCTGCTAATTCAACAGGAGTAAGTTCACCTGGCTGAGCTCTGGCCTCCAATGTGTGTCTGTTCATAATTTTATGAAATATCTAAATGCCATTTACTAGATTAAAAAAAGAATAGACTCTGGACCAAGTAAATCATGAACTTAAAAAGTTATGTAAGTTGCCACTTACATTTAACAACACTCTCTTAAAAAAATAGAATCACTTTCTTTTAAATCAACCACAGTGGTGAAACGTGTTTTTCTTTTCAGGTGCCCCACGATGGCATACAGCTTTACTTGGCAAATCCTGCCAGCTTCCAAGTCTCATAATGCAGACCTGCACCCAGCTTGTGGGCAGCATTACCTCTCAACAGTGTGGAGAAGAGCACATGTCACCACTGGGCAATGAGATTCCTGGCTTCTCAACATGAGACATGGTTGAAGAGCTTTCCTTATTCTATTAGAAAATTCATGAGGAAGCTGTGTATAGGATCAGTCCAGAGAAGTAAAATTCTTCTATTTTCACTGCCCAAACATCAGTCCATATACTGGGAATGCCAGCAGAAACCCTGGCTGTAGCCTGCCTTTGAGCACACTGCACATAAACACTTCCATGGGGCGGGCGTTCAGCTCCTTCAGGGTCACATTCCCCTTTCCTGCCATGTGTCCATAAAGTCTAAATATCTCACAGAGCTTTTCTTCACTGGTTACATCTGTTCTGTCAATTTTGTATCCAATAAGGATTGGCACATTGGATATTGTTACATGAGTCATTAAAGCATTATGTTCAACTTTGGATTCCATGAGATGAGAATGGTCTGTATAGTCCACCAGAAAGACAATCCCTTAATTGCTGGTAGATAATTTTTCCAAACCCAGTGTGCTTGCTCATGCCCACCAAGATAAAAGTTGTAAAAGTCATCCCAGCAACTGTCAACTCTTCTGATGTCAGATGTAGTGTTGGAACACAATGGCGCAATCTGTCATCTTTGAGCATGTGTAGAAGAGTGGTTTTGCCTGCATTTTCCAAACCCGAGAACAGAAGTTTTCCATTTTCCTTGAAGAGTCCTGGGAACTGAGCACACTGCTGAAGCCATTGTAGACCCACTCAAAGATGATAGACTTATCGATCGTTACTATGGCCTGAGGGGCTTCTGTGATGGCGTAGGCAGACTCTACCGTCTCAGAACACCCAGACCTGCAGCACTGAAGACCACCAGCCACTCGCTGGATGTCTTAGATGGTTTTTGGTTTGTTTGTTGTTTTCAATCCCAATTAATCAGGTAGATGTCTTACTTTGCCAGGCTGCCATGACAAATACCGTACAATGGGTTCTCAAAAAACAAACAAACAAATAAACAAAAAAACAAGCATTTCCTGGATTATAGTTTTGAGTCTAAAAGAAGTTCAAATCAAGGTGTCGTCAATGCTTGCTTTCTTCTGCAGTCTGTAGCACTCTGTACTGGCTGCTGGCAAACCTTGGGGTTCCTTGCCTTATATCTCTGCTTCCTGTCACATGCTCTTCTGTTTTTCACTAATTTCTGGCTTTTGGTTTCTCCTTGTGGTTTTCTCTGATTTCTGAATTCTGTTTTCTTTTGTTTAGTGAATATTGCAAAAAAGTGACTCACACAAGTTTTTTGGTTTCCCAGTGCACATGAAAGTTATGTTTGCACTATAGTCTATTAAGTGTGCAATAACAGTATGTCTAAAAAACAATGTACTTACTTTAAAACATACTTTATTGCTACAAAGAGCTAACCATCACATGAGCCTATAGTTTACATAATGGTTTACACTTTGTGTTATACAGTTCCATAGGCCTTGACAGATGCATAATGTCATGTAACCATCATTGCAGTATTATACAGAAAAATCTCACCACCCCAGATATGCCCTGTTTCACCCATTCATTCCCCACTCCTCCTTTCTGAACCACTGGCAACCCAGATCTTTATGTCAATGTTACAAATTGTTCTGCCAACATAAGTTAATATCCATGATAATACCACTAATCTGCTTTGGTCTGTGGCCATACAACCCACCCACAATTGTTCGTTTCCCAATCCCGAGGGACTCAGAACAAAGTCCACTCTTGAAGGGGTCCTGGGCTGAGAAGGGACCCAGATACCAAAAGGGCAGGTGAAAAGGTTTATCCTGTCCACAGCTGCAAACTTTCTCTGTTTTTTTTTGGGGGGGGGGGATGGAACGTGTCCATCATCATTGTTTTGTTGCCTGTCCAGAGCAATCCAAAGAACTGGAGAGTAGGAGTTGTCCTTTTACTCTGATGGAATTCAGGGCTCAACCAGCATTTGAACAGTCCAAAGATTTAAGTCTCTGAGTGTGGCAGTTGAGATTATTTTGTGAATCCCCAAAAGAGAAAGATTATGTTTGTAAACTAATCTATTCCTCTGGGTATGCTACACTTTGATTGCATTACATTCAGCTGAGGCATCTTTGATTCGATTACCTGTTAAGATTAGGGCTTTTGATTCGACTATGTCAGTGGGCGTAATCCACACTGAGTCCCCAGCCCCTTGCTGGGGCTTATTTAAACAGACACTCACTCAGACAGACACTAGGAAGAGAGCTCTGTCATTTTTGATCCTGCCATGTGACAGATAGGAGAAGGCTCAAACAGCTGAGGCCCTGGGATGAGCCATTTTGCCTGATAGCTTATAGCTGACCTTGTGAGGAGAGTAGAACAGCAGACTGATAAAGGAAGCCCTAAGAGACAAGTTTTATGCCAGCCTGCATCTGAAATCAGGAAGAGCCTGAGAGCTGAGCCTGAGAGGGGACACTCAGAGGAGAAGGCTGAAACCTCACAGAGATGGTCCACCAGTTTGGTTCAACATGTGGCAACTGACTCTGGTGAGAAAGCTGCTCTTATGGTACCTTGAGTTGGACCTTCCATGGCCATGAGATTGTAAGCTTTTACCCCAAATAAATACCCTTTATAAAAGTGAACAGATTTCTGGTACTTTGCATCGGTACCCCTTTGGCAGACTAATACACTGTGAAATATACTTAACTGCTACATCGAAAATTATAGGTTCAAATAAAAGGAGTAGAAGAATCACGATTAGGAGAATTGTACATCAGTATAACTATGTTATATTGGGAATATAGATTTTCATATAGTCCCAGATAGGGCCTTCTAAAGGGGTGTTGATTTCATGATGCTGTGTGCCTTGCCTCTATTGTCCAGCTGTCCCAAGAACCCTCAGGAGCACTCTTGTTTGAGGCTTTGCATATTGTGGCAGTTAGTGAAATCTGAGACCTGCATAAGTGTAACCTCTGGAATGACATCCTGACTCATTTTGAAATCTCTTAACTATAAAAACTCTTTTTTTTATTTGATGTTTCCCCCTTTTGGTCAAGGTCTTTTTCCAAATGCATCGCTGAATAATTCTTTTTAGCTTTCTTTTTTTTCCTTTCTTTTTTTTTACATATCCCTCCCCACCCCCGCATGTTCTTGCTGTGTTCATTGTTGCGCTCTTCTGTGTCTGCTCTGTCTCCCCCCATTGTGGCGATGCACCGAGTCAGCTCACCAGTGAGCGGCGGCCTTGCCCACTCGCGGGCGGCTTGCCCTACTGGTGGGCGACTCTGCTCTGCTCGCAGGCAGCTCCGTTCTGCTCGTGGGCAACTTGCCTTGCCTGTGGTGGCTTTGCCCTGCCTGTGGCGGCTTTTTGCCCTGCCCATGGTGGCTTGCCCCCTCAAGGCGGTCTGCCCTGCTCGGAGAGGCCCCGGGGAACCGAACTCGGGGCCTCCCATGTGGTGTACTGGCGCCCTATCCACTGGGCTACAGCCAGCCCCTGATTAATTCTTGGTAGTAATCCCTCAGTGCCAGGGAGACTCATCCCTGGGATTCATGGCCCATGTCTGGGGGAAGGTGGTGAATTTATATGAGGAATTTGACTTAGTGAATGCCACACGAGTAACAAGGAGGCTTTTAGGAGGCAACTCTTAGGCATTAATTACAATTAGACAAAGTTTCATTTATACGGGAAAAAAAGTTCATATGTACAAATATTAAGATTGAGGACTTGGCATAAAGGCCTGTTTTCTTTTCTTAGACACAGCTCATATATTCTAGAGGTTTTTGCCATTTTATTTGAGAAGGTAGAAGGGCTACCCAAGGTTGGAAGTTTGATATTTTGTTCACTGATCTGTGGATCTCTATCTATTGAGAAAACATACTTATAACAACACAAACACATGTACACATACAACATTTATAAATTAAGTTCACTGTCTTATATGGATCTGGTTCATGGTGGCCCCAAAACAATTACAATAGTAGCATCAGAGATCACCGGTCACAGATTACCATCACAGATATAATAATGAAAAAATTAGAAATATTGTGATAATTACAAAAATGTGACATGGAGACATTAAGTGAGCACATGCTATTGGGGAAATGGTTCAGGGTTGCCACAAACCTTGAATTTGCAAAAAATGCAATACATGTGAAGCACAATAAAATGAGGTATGTCCATACCATCCAGGGTAAAACATTGTAATCCTGTGTATCATGGCAGCCACTTCAATGTTACCTCTGCAATCTACTCATGGTATCAATGTTTTCCCCCAGTAATCTTAATTCTTCACTACAAAACTTAGAAACGTGTGTGATGAATTTAAGCTGCTAATCAATTTATTTGAAAAAATTAAATATTTATAGCAAGAAAGTTGGACAATCAGGCTCAGAAACACTCAGAAAATCTAACTGGATAGTAACACAAACACAGTGTTCTAAGGAGAACATCCTCAGGGTAAAGGACTGATGCTGTCACCAGTGCAAACTTGATTCTGCCGCTGGTTCCCGTGCCTCTGGACTGTGGAGGCTGCTGCTGGCACTGCCATGACTACTGTTTGCCTGAGACAGGCAGAATTAATTCTAAAATCATTCTACGTTCCTAGCATTAGCAACCTTTAACTAAGCACAGCTTCCAGGAATCGGAGAGAACAAATATCTAAGTTTTTAGCTTCTTTAATTGGAAGGTGGGTCTTAAATTTGGCCAAATTAATACATTGGTGGATTATTCAAAATACAAGTAAGGGCAATGGGCTTAGAGGTGCTTTGTTAGATCCATTCCCCACCTTTTTGCACTTGCTTTATGCCCCGAGATGCTGATTTATATAGACTACACCCATCCTTCCCCTTACCTACCTTCAGCTGGGGTCAGCCAATGGAAAGAGCATGTGGAAGATGAGTAGAGGAGGAGAGAGATTTGGTATTTGCTCCCCTGCTCCCTCTCTGCAGAGTCTTCATGGACTGGCTTTATCCCTTGACTGAAGTGTTAGCCCCCTGGGTCCCTGTAATTGCTCCCTCCTGTCACTCCTCCAAGCCTATGGGTGGTGATGGCATGAGATAGAGCACTAGCCATTGTGGCTTCCTCATATACTAACCTCATTTCTGTAAATAGCCCCTCAATTCAATCCTTTTAAAATTACCCTAATTTTAATGGTCATTTGTTCCATTTGAATTATAAAGGAAGCCTCCAAATTGTCAAATATCCTCTATAGATAGACTTTTCTGCTATGTGCCTACTTTCTTTTTTCCCTACTGTCTTAGTTTGCCAGGGCTGTTTTGACAAATACCACAAACTGGCTGGCTTAAACAACAGGAATTTAGAGGCTCAGAGCTTAGAATCTGGAAGTCCAAATTCAAGGTGTCAGAGCAGGATCAGGCTTTCTCTAAAGTCTGTAGCATTCTGGATGTGGATTGCCGACAAGTGTTGGTATGAATTGGACTGTAGGTGCATCTCTGCCTCTGTCATGTGTCAATCTGTCTTCTCTCTCTGCCTCTGGCTTCTACTGACTCATTGCATCTGAATTTCCCCTGCTTATAAGGACTTTAGACATATTATATTAAGGCCCATCATGATTCAATTTGGCCTCATCCAAATAGGATCTTCAAAGTTCTTATTTACAAATGAGTTCACATGTACAGGAACAGGGCTTAGCATTTGAACACATGTTGGTTTGGGATATGATTCAATCTACCATGTCTACTGTGGTCCTTTTAGGCTTCCTGACACCCTTCTTGAAGAAGAGGTAATCTCAGGACTATTTTACTCTAATAGCTGCACAAAAAGAATTAGAGAAGAGGCTTCACAAAGTAAACTTATATGAAATAGAAAAAACTGAAAAGCAATATATTTTATGGAAGACAGGAGAGATTTTTTCATGCTTGAACTGCTTAAAAATACACAAATTGAACATACCTAAGAATTACAAAATGATATTTACCCAGGCCATAGCATTTTATACTTAGGTATTCATCTGGGCACTGGTGGGAGTGGGGTTTGGATGAGAGGAAAGTTCCTTGAAGAGCAGAGTATTGGCAATCATCTACTGTTTAATATTAAGTGAAATAGCATATAGTAAAGTGCTTAATATATGCTACAAGCTATTATGTTGGAATGAGCCACATGCCACATAGCTAGTTCATGATCTTAGCAGACTGATCAGCATCTACATCCCAAATCAAGGTTTTTAAAATTTATAGACTTAGGAAGATCTCCAGATGATTTGCTTTAAAATTTTAAAGAGATACTCTAATTTCTGTGCCTTACTGCCAGAATCTACATTCAGTTAAAGTAGCTACAGCAGACTGTAGTAGCTATTTATAGTTTTCAGTTTGCTATTTTATGGGTTTCATTTTATTGTTACAGTGGTTTAACAGAGACTTACAAAAGTTCAGGCCAAAGAAAGAAAAAATGTGGACATTTCAGTCACGAGAACAGGGGAAGCATTGATGTAATTTAGTCAGTGAAAGTAATCCTTGGGCATTTTTCATCCCACGATATATATATACTATTTCCTGTTTTGCCCAGGAATATGGCCAGAAGTAGATTTCTCTACCTGGTTTAACCATACTACTTCCAGACATATGAGAAAGGGAAGATGCTCCTATTTGGGGCAGATGCAGTCAGTGTGCCTCCCATGTACCTTCTGTACACACCTCTGTACCATGAAAGATGCTACTGTGAACACCTGTGACTCTACCTGTGGACCTTCATCTAGCTGTGGGGCATTCTTGCACCATGCATAGGGCAAGCTGGAAGTGCTAGAAAATTAATTCTCCAGCCAATGACAGGGAGCAACTTTGTGGATTGTGGATAAATACCTCAGCTTTCTCACCCCTTGATTGGAATAATATCATCTCTCCAATTGCCATAGCAGTCTGGAGCCCCTTTGTCTAAGTAGTAGCTGGCTTGGTAACTGTATTAGTCAGCCAAAGGGGTGCTGATGCAAAGTATCAAAAATCTGTTGGCTTTTATAAAGGGTATTTATAAGCTTACAGTTACAAGGCCCTAAAGAGTTCAACTCAAGGTTGGTTCCTCAGCAACATGTTTCCATCATGTTGAAGCATGGTGGCAGGTGACATCTGTGAGGGTTCAGCCCTCCTCTTTCCTCTTAAGGCTCCATGAGCCCAGATTCTTCTGATCTCAGCTGTAGGCTGCAAGGCTCTTTCTTTCCAGGCTTGCTCAGCTGCTTAGGGCTCTGGTCTCTTCAGGTGCAAACTATCAGGAGAATGGCTCATCTCTCTTCCTGGGGCCTCTGCCATGTCTATGGAGCTGTCTCTCTTCCTCAGTGTATTTTCTCTGTATATCTACTTCTGTGTGTCTCCTTGATTAAGTGTTCATTTACATAGCCCACAAAGAGGGCAGGGACTCAAACTGAGTTGCCCTAATGACATGGTTGAATAAAAGCCCTAATCTTAACGTAATTGAATCAAAGGCATCTCAGCTGAATCTAATATAAGCAAAGAGTATCACACTCAGAGGAACAGACCAGTTTACAAACATATTCTCTCTTTTTGGAATTCATAAATAATATCAAATTGCTACAGTAACCCATCCTTTATGGGCTTCTTTCCCTTTCCTTATTGTTCCACACCTCTATTGGTTCTGCCAGGAATCCCTCTCAAATAAACCATCGACATTGACTCCTTGTCTCAAGGACTCCTTTTGGGGGATCACAAACAAATACAATTGTTGCCAAAAATGGTCATAGGAGTAGGTCCTCAATACCAGATTCTGGAACTGGATCAGTCACTCACCAGATGGAAACAAGGACCATATTACTCTTGGTAGTAGGATGGTTATAACATACCTGTGGTGAATTGGGATGGGTTAATGGGGGAGGGGAATACCTTAGCTCAGACAATAGCTCTACCACGCGGGAGATATGGAGTAACAGTAATTATAAGGATATGAAGTTAATTGGCAGTTGATTATTGCAATAGAAATTGTGTAGGATAAAAATTGCATGTCTGAGGCAACCAACTATGAACACAGGGCTTGGTAAGATAGTCAGAAAGACACAAGCCACACTAAGATAGACCCTCTCTTCCAACAATGAGAGGACAAAATAGACTGACAGAAGTACAAAGTGGACTGAATTCACAGCCCTGGCAAGGCTCTCACTCTGATTTCAGGGAACTGATAGGAAAGTAATGGGACTCTGAGACTTAATATGCACACTGCCTGGTGGATGCACTAGAGTAGGGATCGGCAAAATTTTTCTGTAAAGAGAGATGTAGTAAATATTTCTGACTTTCTAGGCCACACAGTCTGCTTTTTGTAACTTGATAACACTTATAGATAATATGTAAATGATTGAGGCTGTCTTCTAATAAAACTTTATTTATAAAAACAGGTAGCAAGCTGTATTTGGTCCACGGGTTGCAGTTTGCCAATTCTGGTGCTAGAAAAACCCTGGGCCAGGATATGGTGGTCCCTCCCCATTGCAAGAAGATTATAAGATTACATCCTTTAGCATCAAAAAATGATGTTTACCCACCTCAATATCCATCTCCACTTTCTCACTTTGCTTCTAGACTAATAACTAGGGTCAAATCTCAGCATGGCTCAACTGGATGCAGGAATTTTCCAGTTTTTGGAGGAAAGGGATTATTTACAAATGAAATACAGCATCTAGATAATATATATATACACAGCAGGAACTAAGAGAACATGCTTGAAAATGGATGTTAAGATTGCTAGATTAAGGTGGGGAATGGTATGTAAGGCAGGATAATGGAGAATTTATTATTTTATTGAAATAGGGTACTTTCTTGAATTTTAGGATTAAAATCCTGCCAGAGACTTTGGAAGCCAGTCCTAATATTCTGTTGGAATGCCTTCTTATTGTTTGTGAAAAAATGATAGCCCATGGTAAATGATAAATGAAGTAGAGTTGCCAGAAACTCCTTGGCAAATATTAAAGAAAGGATTAATTACCCTTAGAAATGTGGGTATGTTAGAATAGATTTACTATGTAATGTTAGAGAATTCACCAGTTGTCTACATTCTTTAAGAGGGTGCAGAGGATACTCCTTTCTCTAAAGCAATAGGGAATGCAATAGTGAAGGACACATAAATTATTTTTGAGATGTAGGAGCTATCTTCTGTAGGCAAATTAATGGGAGATAATGTTGCTATGGAGCTAGTATCAATGAGAAAAATACTAATCTGTAATTGAAGAGGCCATGTAGCAGTATTTAGCTATCAGTGATATGGATGTAATCACTGTAATGGGCAGTGAGGTGTGATTGGCAACCAGGGGGATCTCATCTTCAGGAATACCAGAATATCTAATCTATTGAAACCTAAAGTTCTAACTGAAAGTGATATAGAGCTGTCAATACAGTACTGACCATTACAAACCAACCAGTCATTTGGAGGCAAGTTAATTGCACTGCACCCCCTTTATATTGGATAGGGGGACAATTCTTCCTTGCTGGTATCGGACAATATTCCAGATATAGGCTTGTTTTCCTGCTTGCAATGCCTCATTCAGGACCGCTCTCTAAAGATTCAAAGATTGTTCTATTTATTCTCTTGAGATAACACGTGACATTGCCTTCACTTTATGGTGAAGGAGTTGGGACAATGGGCACTTGACCATAGAATTTACTGATCTCACCATAAAATGTACCCTCCAGAATCGTCCAGCCTGATAGACAATTGTAATAGCTTCTTAAAGTCAAAGTTAACTTTCCAGCTCAGGGATGAGTACTCTGAATGGTTGGGACAGTGTACTTCAAGACAGATAGAAAGCATAAAACCAGGAACCAAGGGGTGAGAGTTGGAGTGACCTTTCTCTGACCTTTCTCTCCACCATATCCAGTTACCCTTTTGGGAATTTGTGCTTTACATCAACTTTAGGGTCTGATGAACTAGATGTTCTGGCCCAGGAATGGGGGATGGTAGGCTTCTATTAGGGAAAATAGCAAAAAATTCCACTAAACTTAAAGTTGTTACTGATACCTGGTAATTTTAGTATTTTCATGTTAGTAGATTAACAGGTAAAGAAAGGAGTTACTAAGTTATCTGATTATCATTGAAGATGGAGTTACTGCTATTTATAGAGAAGAGTTTGTCAGGAACTCAGAAGACTCATTGGACTATCTCTTTGGGTGCCAATACCCACCGATAACTGCAAGTGGTCAATTTTAGGACTTACAGTCTGGCAAGGGATTGGTAACCAGGAGCTCAAACCCCTCAGAATGAAACTCTGAGTTGCCCAACGGACAAAGAGAAGACATATTGCCCAAGGTTGAGTGGAATCTAGAGAGGATGGTATAAGAGGGAGGTGATGAATATCAATTATAGCCTTAGGACCAACTGCAGCAATGGGACAGTAGATTGTACTCCTAAGTCCCCCATTGTAATCATCTTTATTAGAAGTTGTGACAGTCTACCATCTTGAAGAATCAGAGTTAGGACAACTGGACATTTAACTTGGGACAAGTGGGACATTTAACAAGTGATTTGAGAAGTATAAAGAGTGGACTCAAGATGATGCTGTTGATGCCTTGTCCATATATACTTGGTACTAAGACCCAAATCCTGAAGGCTGCTTGCTATGAACAGCTGTGATCCTCCATCTGTAGTCTTTTATCTGATCATAAGATCGTACTAATTCAGTGTGTAAAAGAGGTCATTATTGCTAAAGAATTGTATTAGTCAGGGTTCTCCAGGGAAATAGAACCAAGAGGATACACACACACACACATACATAAACAAACATACATATATTTATAAAGATATTTAATCTAAGGAATTTGGCTGATATGATTGTGGGGCCAAGATGTCTAAATTTTGTAGGGCAGGGAACTTCTGAAAGACTGATGTAGAAATCTTGAGTGCAAATTTCTTAGGGGAAGCTGGCAAACTGGAAATTCCAATAAGAGTTGATAATGAAGACATGAATCTGAAATCCACTGGGAAGGCAAGCAGGCTGGAAGCTCAGAGACATAGAGAGTATAGCCTTCAAGGCTTCCAAATGAATGGATCAGGTCCACCCACATTATTGAGGATAATCTCCATTACATAATGTCAGTTGATTGTAGATCCTAATCCATCTCCAAAATACTACCACAGCAACATCTAGGCCAGTGTTTGACCAAACAACTGGACATCATAACCTAGCTAAATTGACACCTAAAATTAAAAACACCACAAGAGTGCCCTGAAAACCACTCTCAAAAACAATGAATGGGAGTGTGTGTAGCTCAGTGGTTGAATGACTGCTTCACATGTACAAGGTTCTGGTTTCAATCCCCTGTTAAAATAACAAAACAAAATAAAACAAAACAAAATCCAATGGGTGGCTCACTCTAATGCAAAATGTTAACAATAGGGAAACCTGTGCAAAAGGGGCGGGGTTTATGGGAACTTGGTACTTTCTGGATGATTTTTTCTGTAAACCTACAATTGCTCTAAGAAAAAAGTTGAAAAATAATGGATAAGAAGATGGTGTACAAATATTCCAAATTCCTCACCTCTCAGTGTGGATAACTCTAAGCATATTCTATCATGTCTCTCAGAGTTTCTCCCTGGGATTGATCTCCAGCTGCATACTGAAACTTCCTAGAAAATCCCCTTTCATTGATTTCCTTCCCTTCTCTATATCACTTCTTTAGCCCCTACTGATTTTTCTGGTACGCCATCAAAAATAAGCTACTAGCAGTGGAATCATTGTCTCAGGGTCTGCTTCTTGGGTATCCCAAACCAAGAAACATATCTTACTTAAAAGACATATAACAAAATGATGTATGAGCTCTATCAGTTAGGTATGGGTTCAGCTATAAAGAATAAGAAAACATACAAAAAAGATTTAAATACATATGGATTTTTCTAATGTAACAACAAATTTGAAAGTCTTCAGTCTAGGCTGGTACAGTCAATTATGTCAACAGAGACCCAGGATCTTAGGCCTTCACATACACATCCTCATTGCCTCATGTCACAAAAAGGCTGCTACACTTCTAGACCTCACATCATTTTGCAGTCAAGAGGAAGTAGAAAACATTAAAGAGAAAAGGCAGAATCAACAGACTTCTACTTACATTTCTTAATGAGAATACTTCCCCTAGCTGCAAGGAAGTTTGGAAAGCTGAAGTTTGAATTGTTGCATTTATAGCTTTTGCAGACTCTATAATAGTCAAGGAAGATGTTTTAGTTCCCGGGTCTGCTCAAGCAAATACTGAAGAAGTGGTTCAGCTTATACACTGGGAGTTTACTTGCTTACAGTTTTGAGGCTAAAAGAATGTCCAGATCAAGGCATTATCAAGTTGATGCTTTCTCCCTGAAGACTGTGTCATTCTGGGGCTGGCTGCTGGTGATCCTGGGGTCCTTAGCTTGTCACATGGCAAGGCACATGGCAACAACTGCTGGTCTTTCCCTTCTCTTCTGGGCTCAGCTTCTTACCTCCTGTGGCTTTCTCTCTGTCTGTCTGAATTTCACTCCACCTACAATGGACTCCAGTAATAGGGTTAAGTTCCATCTCGACTGAGGTGGCCCACACCTTCTTAAGTACAGTACCTCATAAAAGGTTCTACTTTCAATGGGTTCGCACCCACAGGAATGGATTAAATTTAAGGACATGTTTTTTTCTGGGGTACATATAGCTTCACATCACAGCAAGTTGGAAATGGAGGTTCAATCAATCAATGACCTCAACAACCAGTGTCTATTATATGAACAAGCAAACTAATAATTTTTTTAATGTGACATAAATTCAAATATAAAAAATTACAAAGATTATAATGTTAAACTGTAATAACTCCTTACAGTGATTTTTAAAGGTAACCATTTAAAATAATTCACTGTATTTGGTTGTAAAGTTTTCAAATGCCCTGTTTATTAACTTGAAAAATGTATTACACACCAACTGCATGCCTTCCACTGAACACGAGAGATAAGATTTCTTCTCTTCTTGAGCATCCATTCTACATATTGACTCACTCATGCTTCTGATCTGTAAGAGTGCCTGATACCAACTTTTTCTTCTTTCGGACAATAAAAGGTAAAATTATATCATGAAAATTTGAAATCAATTTTCTTTTTCTAACTGCAAGAATACTTATACCCTCTCAATAAGTGAAAACGACAACAAAATTTATTTTTCCGATTTTTAGGCTTGTCAAGAAATTCCAAATAATTTCCAAAACTTATCCTTCAAAGTATATCAAAGCATCCAGAAGCTTTAGCTTGAAAAACATTAAAATATTTAAATTTTAAGCATATAATATAAAGTGAAACAGGATGTATCTATACCTGGTCACAGCCTTGGGTTACTGGCTTAATCCATTTTTTTAAAAAACTCCTACCACTTTATTTGAAAATCCAGTTAGTGATTTGAATTTTTTTTTTCTTGTGCAGGTAACTGATGAGGCCTAGAGTTGCCATGGTGTTTGCTAAGGTGGCCACAGCAACCAATGTTTTAAAAGCGGCATCTTTGAGAGTCCAGAAGCCTTTAGAGTGCTCAAGACTTCTGAATGTGGAGCCATCTGACAGCAAGAGGATGGGTCCTGGAGGCTTACTGTCGTTTTCCCTTCTTCAGGAGGCCTTGTGGCTCACCTTGTCCCAGAACACAGGGGACAATCAGGAGGTAGGTGATTGCAGATTAAGGTGCTGCAGTGGAAGCAGACCAGGTCAGAGAACGCTTGGGCCCCTGATACAAAGGCAAAGGTCTTCACTTCAAATCTCCAATAGTGATCAAGACAGGTCACGAAGGAGCCAACCGGATGGAAGCTTATTTGGTAGTTGTCCATGTTATATTCACAGCCATCCACAGAATTATTCCACTGGGGGAAGAGAGGCTGGAAGGTGGCTTCAGCCTTAGGTTATTGGCTATATCCTCATAAACAATTGCTTGCTGTCACTTGCATCCCTGTTTTGTGGACCTATGCTTCCTATTAAATAGGCTCAGATGAGCCCGATACTAAAATCTGAACGTTTTTTTTTGGTGGCAGCAAATGATTTTTTCTTTGCCAATTTTGTCTGTTATGCTAACAATCTTACATATTTTTAATTGCTAGTTCTATTTGCTCTCATATTTTCATACTGCCTGGAAATAATGTAACAGAGAGATTTTTATCACAACTGGTGGGCACCTGATTCACTCCATTTCACATTTGGGGAAATATTTCCAAACTGTAAAAAAGCTATTTCTGAGCTCTCACTGACTTCAGTCTTGAGCTTCTCTAAGATCTTATTGTTTTTTTAATACTCTGGGGAGATTTTTCTCTTTTAAATGTATAAAAAATTTAAAAACAAAATATGTATATAATTATGAATACATATATATATTACAGTGGCTTTTATTTTAGCAGGTATAGTATTTTTCTCTAATTGTACCAATAGAATAATTTATTTAAAATACATATTATAATCATTTATAAATACTATTTCTGGAAGTTTAACTTAATCATTTCCAGTACTTAAAATTTCAAATGACTGTACCCTTGGTTTTTGGAAAATTTACTATTGTAGAACTTTGAAGGAAAACACATGGTATTTTAGTTTGCCAAAAGACTACCAATGCAAAGTACCAGAAATGGGTTGGCTTTTATAATGGGGATTTATTTGGGGGAAAAAGCTTACAGTTCTGGGCTGTGAAAAATCCAAATTAAGGCATCAGCAGAGATGCTTTATCACCAATCAGCTGCCGTGTGGTGAAGCAAGATGGCCGCCGATCTCTGCAGAAGTGTCTGCCCTCCCCTCCAGAATCCTTCCCCCTCAGAACCTTCTCTTGGAGCTCAGCTGGGGACAACCAGGCATAGGGCTTATGTCTTTCCTGTCTTCTTCAATCAGTCTAGCCTGCTCCACTTTCTACCAGAGTTCAGCTGCAAGCTCTCAGGCTTATGCCTTATCTCTCCCTGGTCCTCAGCTCTTTGAGCCTCTCAGGGGCTTCTCTCCTTGCAGCTCAGCTGTGGTAGAAACTGGAGTCTGTTCTCTCACATTACAGGATCAAATATGGTGGCTTCCTTTTTCTCTGTGTGTGTCTCTTTTTCTGTGTTTCCATTTTTATCAGACACAGGAAGAAGGAGGAGTCTAAAATCTGAGTCACACCTCACTGATGTATTCTAGTCAAAAGAGTCTCACACCCACAGAAATGGATTAGTTCTTTTTTGGGACTCATAAAAGAACTTCAAACTCTCACATTGGGGGTAGACAAATGTACATAACCTGGTGGATTCATCAGGGTCAGAATCTGGCCCTAGCTTTCTATACAAGCATACAGGAAATTCAACTTGTCTGTGCCCAAGTTTGTCTTAGATTTGGGGAAGCTGATTTCCTTGGACTGAACAGAGAGACTGGAATATATAAATCAGATAGCTGATCGGGAGAGATGGACTTGACTCCTATTTGGCCTGACCAGAACCTTTAACCCTTATAGAAAGGCAATATGAAAAATCAGGTTATTAGAAGCTTCTTGGTAAGTATGGAATCCGAATAAGGGGATTTGGCCATATGATGTGAAAATTTCTTGACAACATAATCTGGAAGGCTAATATTCCACTAGTGTATTCACTAGGTTCCACTAGTGAATTTGAGGGAAATTTTTTATTGTCATAATGACTGGGGGGTACTAAGAGCAATTGGGGGGGGAAAGCAAGGATTCTAGATGTCCTCCAATGTATGGGATAGTCCCTAAAACAAATTGTCCAACCTTTTCCACGATATTCAAATGTTTCACTGGACATTCATGTAAGGAAAACACATCTAAAATCTGAGCATTTAATCTATGTATAAATTCAAACTTCTTTTTATACTCTTGGTTTTAATATTCAGCAAATCATTTGATATAAAACTATTATGTAAAGAAAATTTTACTATATTTTGTTCAGAAACTTACCAAATATTGCTCAACATTTTGGAAGTCATGTTATTGAAGCCAATGCTTTGAATCACCAACATAACTTACATTTGTAGCGGAACTTGTCAATGTCCCTTGAATTTAATTAACACAGAATATCTCAAACTCCTTTTAACAGATGTAGAGCCAATATTACTAAATTTGCAAATATATAAGTGCAAACATTTTATTAAATTTATTTAATAATGATTGTTTAAAAGATTCATGATATTGCCACTTTAAACATTTTTTGGTAGTTCAATGATAAAAAAAGTCTAGTAAAATTATCAAAATTATTTAGAATCCATTTTGGGTACCTGTTATTTCTCGGTTTTATTCTAATAACAATCTTCAAATATATTCACAACTTTTCTATAACCTCTGTTCTGTGTTCAGTTCACTTTCTGTTTTGCATCATTTATTTAAAAGATATGGTCTCCAAAGTTAAGTATAAGATATTTATACATGAGATGGAGTTTCAAAATAGAATATAATACTGCTACATTTTCTCCACATTAACAATCTGCAATTTGTCTTGGCATATTCTCCCTATTTCAATTAATGTTATTTATATTTTTCTCTTCTCATATACAAATAAGTCCATTCTGTCACTTCTCATCCCAACACGAGCTTGTACTCTAGTGCCCAACTGTACTCAGCTCTTTCATTTTCTTGTCCTTCTTGTGTGAAATGGCTCCTGATCTTCCTTCTCTTAAACTTGGACTTACTCATTTTAAGTAGGTACAGTACCAGCATTAGCAACTTCATGGAGTCCTTTGCTATAGTCAGACCTGGGTATTGATATTGTTTATGAAATCCAAAAATAGATATTGGATTATGTTTGTAAACTGGCCTGTCCCTCCAAGGATATTAGATTATATTGGATTCAGAATATGTTTATTCAGGGAAAGAAAATAATATGTACTTTTACATGTCATGCTACCATACTGTTGTAGATGCTTATTTGAACATTTTAGCTAATTATGAAAGCTAAATAAAAGACTAATCATTTGATTTGGTAAATAACCATCTTGGCATAAGAAAGTGATACAATGAATCTCATGTTATTATGAAACATCCATAAATAAGTTTGCATTGAAGCCTGTGCACTTATGTAAATTATTATATTGGGATCTGCTTTACTCAAGTAATAATTTACACATATGGACATTCTTTGTTTATTTAAAAGTTGGGTCACAAAAGATATAATTGTGTACTGTGGCAGTTTGAAATTGTTTATGAATTCCAAAAATAGATATTGGATTATGTTTGTAAGCTGGTCTGTACCTCTGGGCATATTTGATTATATTGGATTCAGAGATTTTACTTTTACTTGATTAAATAATGATTAAGGCTTTGATTGGGCTCAGTAGGATGTTGCATCCCCGCCTCCTTGGTGGGTGGGGACTCACAGAGAAACTCCATTGCAGAGAAGGGAGGTTGGAGTTTTGAGCTGGAGCCTCTGAAGTAATCACACAAAGGAGCAGAGCAGCTGAACCCAGAGAGAATTGAACCCCGGAGACAGAGACAGAACTGATTGCCTGATAGTATGCAGCCAGCCTGTGGAGAGAGCAAAGCAGCTGAGCCTGGAAAGAAGAAAGCCCTAGGAAGAGAGAAACCCAGGAATGCTGAACCCTGGCAGATATTGGCAGCCATCTTGCTCCAACATGTGGCAACAGACTTTGGTGAGGGAAATAAGTTATGTTTTAAGGCCTGGTAACTGTAAGCTTCTACTCCAAATAAATACCCTTTATAAAAGCCAACAGATTTCCAGTATTTTGCATCAGCACCCCTTTGGCTGACTAATGTACATGCTAATAATCCTTATTTTATATTAGATTATTACATGCATGCACACATACATTTATGTACACAGAGAGGTTATATTATCTAAGAATTTCACTTCAGGTTTTGCTATATGAAATCTGGTAACAAAACATAATTACTGGGTTGGGAGTCACTGGTTTCAAGTACTCTACTTCTCAATCATAAATGCTAACACACTAAACATAGGGATTGAATTGCTATGGTGCCTTCTTTCATGAACACTCTAAATAGGACAATGCCAACAATTCTATTTTCAGTTTTCTTTCTTTTTTTTTCTCTTGGTCTTTGGAAACCAACCAAAGGAGAACAAGAGTGAACCTAATTTTTCTTTGCATATTTAAGTACTACCCATCAGGTTACAGTTATGTCTAGGAACACTTAGCTTTTAAGAATCTCTTTAAGTTGACAATGCATACCTTGATTTATAAAATAAAATTATCAGGCTGCAACTTATTTATAGTATTTTCACATTCTTGCCATTACCTTTATATACAACCACAGTAAAGTTATTACATTTATTATGTATTTTGCTTGGACTTTGTTTTAAATCTGCTATTCTCTACCAACCCTTGTAACATAAAATGATTATTTCCTCCATAATTTTAAAACAATTGCTATTAAGTTGAAAAAAATCCTAAGCTGGCTCATTCCAGAACATTTTGATGTGTTTTGTCCAAAAGCCTAAGGGTGAAGGAGAATAGGCAAGTAAGGGATGATGATATAAAGAGAACAAAAATATAGAGGAAATATATATTATGACCATTGTGTTCGAGGGCAATTTTATCTGCCCTTGAATATAATTCTGCATCTCATATGGTCATATGGGTCTTTAACTTCTTCAGTTTGATATGTTTAAATTCACTCATTCTAAAAAATATTTATTGAATACATATTGAACTTTTGTGAAAGATCCTTAGGATCTCCTTGAAGTGTAAAATTGTATAATTCCATGATATGTGTGAACTATATATTTTATAATATATAAATTGACTTCTAGTAGACTATAAAATTTTTCACACAGGTCATTCAAAGTCCAGCTACATAACATGTCTGAATTGAATCATAAGGATTTTTCCTGTTGATAGTGTAAGTGAAAGGCGTATATTCCAATTGCGTGATAAAAAATACATGTAGTTTATATATGTAAAAGTACAATTATGAAAATATGTTTTGATTTAAATTGTGAGTGATATAATATGTGTACTATGTGAATTACATGATTCCAGAAATCTCTATAGGTTTTTTTAGGGGGATAGGGAAAGGATCTTATTCTAATCTTTCAAATCAATGGGTTTTGAGGCTGTGGTGTTCTTTCAAATGTAAAGAACACACAAAATACACAATCAGTCAATTTTATTAGCCAAGGAATTTCCTAATATCTGAATGGTCCTATAAATTAACCTACTATCAATGCATAAACATAAGCACAATCTAACTGAAATTTCCACTTGAGTTAGTTGATTAGTGCTTGTTAAATTAGTCCCTCGTTTCATTTGGGTTGGCAGGCACATTTTCCTATATACCATGTGATTGACAGACTTGGTTAATCCAATAAAGAACGATTACTTTTCCTAGCATCTTCTTAGCCTTAGGCATCTTCTGTTCCCATCTCCCTTGTTCCCATCTCCCAGCTTTTTTTTTCTGTCACCTTTACTGACTTCTCCAAATGATCATGATAATCATTAATCATACCACAAGAAGCTTGGAAAATCCCATGTACTTTCCCTTCTCTTAAGAGAGCACTGGTGATTTACATACCCTGTACCTGGAAAGATGGAATGGAAAAGGAAAAGGAATGCTGTGTTGCCCAAATAAATACCAGTAAGGTTCCACTGCTGGACACTCAGAGTTTGAGAAAGGAGAAGGTTTGGTTGTATGTTGTAGCACAGCGCCTGTCATATGAACTCAGTAAATATGTCAATAAATCAAAGATCAATTAAAAATTGATCTAAAAATATTGGTGTTCTAAAATATTGGTGTTCTTTTGGGTAAAAACACTTAATATCAACAATGCTTAAATACTACTCAAGATTGACTCACTCTAATAAAAAAAAATCCATGGTTCACAGGAAATATTCCTTCTGTATTAGTAAGGAGTAAAGCAGAAACAAGATGTAGGCATCCATATCTCAATTAGGCTTCTGTGCTGGTCTTGCCTTGTGATTCAGAGTTTGGAAACCTCAGTAAAGAGGAAAAAAATGGTTTATGTAATTTCCATTGGCCTTCACTACAGCCACATAGGTTGCCATCTAAATCAACTTGTGGTTGATAGCTACGGGGAGCAGCAGTGGATTGGCTATATGCAGACTAATGTGTCACATTGTGGCAATGAAAGTAGGGAACAATATACAACAGTAATCACGATACTTTTTTGCCTTTAAAGTAAAGAACATACAACCTTCTATTACATCCCTGAAAGTATTAACAAATGCCTCAAATTGGAACAGATTATTCTTTCCACAAAATGAGATGACAGCTATTTCATCATTTCATGTAAGGTTTTACAACCTTCAAAAGAGTTAATGTTCAATGGTTGGTTGATTTTATACTTTTGATGGCCAACTTGCATTTTTTAAGCCTAATGATTTTCAGGGGCAGTTGCTGAGATTTCTGGGCATAAAGTATTTTAAGATAAGAAAAGAAAGATAAAGTTCTAAAAAGAACTTTGCTAAGGAACATATATTGTCAACTTGACCAGAGACATTTAGCTAGCATGACAAAAGAAAAATGTCCCATATTATTGTTTTGTTTCAAGACATATATAACCATAGTGTCTCATCGAACCCCCTTCTCCCTGGTCTTGGCATGCTAGCAATGTTCTAGTCAATAAGTTATCAAAGGCTAGTTTATTACCTGGAATTAACCTCAGATATAGCAGGCCATCATCCTCTGTTTTGAGAGAAACTTGTGATAGATTAGAGGACATTAATTTGATGGAGAAATAGTCATCCAAGTTCCTCCAACAAAATGGGCAATGTACATGTCATTACCTGTTGCCAGAAAAAAGAGATAAAAAGTTTCCAAAATGACCCTTCTTCTACTTCAACAACCTAACTCCCAACAAATTACATTGCTATAAAAAGAATGGCTAATTATGCTTCCACTAGGCACTATAAAGTGTCCAATTATGGGTGTAATTAGAAGGGAAGAGCATAAAGTAATGGGCCTTTATTTAGAAATTTTGTTATTCTCAGTGTACCTTTTAAAGTGGTTTCTGTGTTTTGTTTTATGTATTACATTCATTTTACCTTTCTGCAACTTGCTCAGATTTATCTCAATAGGACAAACATCTGTCACATCTTGCATATTGCTTTAATTTGATTGTCCCTGACCCCTTAGGCAAATATAGACAGGTGGAAAACATACTGGCTATTTCACACAACATCTGTAGTCACTTTAGCCAGTCTTTTTTTATGGCTTGTCACAGCATGGGAGATCTACAGAAACCAAGCTGCTTTTCTCTCACTGCAGCAGGGAGAGAGAACCGGATGGATTTCCCCTCTCTGCTTGCTTGAGCGACTCTGTACCACTTAGCATTTACAAATGCAGGCTGGAGAGAACAGCTGCCTGGATGCAGGCCAGTCCTTAAGAGTTGGGGAAAAAGTCAACAATGTGTAGGGTATGCTTTTCAATTAAAACACTGTCTTTTTTCTTTAACTCCAAAGGAGTTTAATAAATTATTACTCAAAAACATACACTCACACACATACTCGCATGCACATTTATACATAAAATGTTTTTAGCAGCCATTTGACGTGATTAATGAGGCTGCTCTGGCACATCTTGGAGGATAGCATATTAGTCACAGTTAATGACTCTTGCATAGCCTACTCAAAAAGCAATATATCCTTATTAAAGGTTTCTATCCTGGAGCTGAGAGAGAACTCAAAATATCCCTCTATGGTCAATGACCCTATTTCCAATATTGGTGAAGGGACACATCCTAAAGTAGCCAGGAATTATTTATTTATTTATTTATTTAGAACATTAAAACAAGAATGTAGATTCTCCAAAATGCCCTTGATGACAGTTCTAGCCTGTAATCATTATTTAAGCCAAGACATCTATCCTTTTAAATGAGTTTTTACTTTAATCCAAGTCACTTTCCTCTTGTACAGAAAACAATGGAGATGGAGAATCATTGTTCAACTATCCTCTTCTGTCTACACTTAATATACTTGGAGATGCATATTAAACCATCTTCCTGCCTTTGTTGCTATAAAATAAAGTTCATTCCTTTAGTCTTTCTCAGAAGAATTAATTTTCATCTTTTAAAGCAAGTCTCTTATTATTGTTTTAAATTTTTTCTCTGGACACTAGTATTTCCAAAGTGTGGGAAGGACACTATATGTATCACCTGGGAGATAATTACCTAGGGTGCCTTTAAAAATGATTCTTGGGTACCACATTTATTCAATCAAAATCTCTGTGGTTGGGGCACAAAATCTGCATTTTATAGGGATCCTGGGAGATCAATATGCATATTGATGTTTGAGCACCAGTATACTAGTTTCTCTTTAATTAAACCATCTGGATGCCTTTACTGCAAGTCATAGATGATACATGGTCTTTACCACTCTGTTTCCCATCTCACCATATTTCCATTTCTATATGTTTCAATTTAATCAAAAGATAATCGTGGACCCCTCCAGTCTATTCATTATCCCTAGAGCTTTTCCTAAATTGTCCATCATTCTTCTGAAAGAGCTTCATCTCCTTCTAGTATGTCCTCCAACTCCAGGAAGATTCCTCTTACTTCCTTAGTTCCAACCTACATAAATATAACACATCCATTTTTTCCTTTCTTTACTTTTACTCACAATTTTGCTACTTGTGGGGCTACTTTCCTTTTTTCTCCTTTTCACATTTTAGCTGCCTGGCCATTATCCATTTTATACCCTACAGTTTTGAAAATATACCAGCCAATTTTGCTCTGCCACTTAGTGAACTCCTGTAGCATACATTTTAAAAATATCTTGTATTTTATGTTTATTTATATTTAACTCATCCTTAAATATATGTCTTCATGCATTGCGCTCTGATTTCCCATCTGTTTTGCAAGACTTTGGAACTGTTATCTTATACACATGAATGTCCGTGAAGGAAACATCAGTAAAATGAACCCTGCTCATTTATAAAGTTATATTACCAAAGTAGCCTAAGTTGATAGATAAAACAATTATGCTAATGTTCCAGAACATGCAGTCACCTCCATTCCTTCTAGTTTCTCCTTAGGGCAACAATGTTTTGTTAAATCCAAGACCTGTTTTTTAGTCTTATTGTTCTTGACTACATTTTAATATTTGTTGCTGGTGACCATCTTCTTATTCAAATCTTCCTTACTATGCTTCTGTCTCTTCTTACCTTTCTGTATCTGACATATTCTTGATTTCTTCCTTTTATTATTAGACTATAACTTTGGGGCTACCCAGAGTTGAGTCAAGTTCTCCATTGTGTATGCTTTTTGCTCTACTCCTCTGGAGAGGACAATATATTTCTGTGGTTCATGTCGTCCATTTCTTAACTGAAGAATCCTAGTTTATACTTGGCTATGGCCATTCTCCAGCATTTCAGTCCCATACCTCTAATGCCATGATGACCACATAAATAACTCTATTATTTCTTCATTTTCTTCTGGGCATTTATAATTGTAAGTTATCAAATCCTAAATGACTAAAGCATAACTCATCATAATTTACACCATCCGAGCTATCTCTTCCAGTTTCCTTTTACTATAAAAATTAACTCTCTATCACCAAGTCTTAAAGTTCAAAATTTGAAGGGATTGTGACATTCTATCTTTCTTACCTCAATGACTACCAGAAACTGTTGCTTCCTCCCATTAAAGCTTGACTGAGTCAGTGTAATTCCTTATTTGGCTTGGAATTTGGCAATCCTGCCAAGAAATGCTCTTTAAAAATATTACTGGCATTTATTTAGTGGGATTGGGAAACAATTCATTTTATATTATTAAAATAGTGTATACAGAAAGAGATTCATCTCCTGATTCCCTTTCCCTACCCTAAGCACTCAATATTCTTTTTATTATTATTATTATATATCTGCCCCTTTCTGCTTGTTCTTGCTGTGTTCATTTTTGCGTTCCTCTGTGTCTGCTTGTCTCCCCCCCATTGCGGCGACCCGCCGAGTCAGCTTACCACGCTGTGGCCTTACCTGCTCGCGGGTGGCAAGTGGCTTGCCCTGTTCGAAGGGGCTTGCCCTGCCCATGGCGGCTTGCCCTGCCCGTGGTGGCTTTGTTCTGCCCACGGCGACTTTGCCCTGCCCACGGCGGCTTGCCTTCTCAGGGCGGTCTGCCCACTCAAGGAGGCCCAGGGAACCGAAGCCGGGGCCTCCCATGTGGTAAACCAGTACCCTACCAATTGAGCTACAGCTGGCCCCCAATATTCTTTAAAAAAAGAAATGGGCAGTTATTTTGTCACTCCAATTTTCTCTCATGACTTTCTAGACTAGACACTTTCTTGAAAGTCTTCCTAAAGTATTTGAAATATAGATAATAAAATGAATTCCTTATTCCTGGCATATTCCACATTATTTGTTTTCAGAAATTTAGCTAATGCTGATCACAACCTCTACACAGCTACTTCACAAAGTTTCAGCATATACATGTCACAACACATCCCCTGTTCCTGTGCATCCCCCCAAATTAGGAGTTTTTAAAAAATAATTTCCTTAGGGTTCTGTATATTTTTTTGGGAACAGAATCAATTTGTATTCTGTTAATCCAGTAATTGCTTTTTTGAATTGGTATCTTGGGAGGGGATAGTTTACTATTTGACTTGCCATTTAATGCCTCTTTGTTTCTACTTATGCTATGTCCTGTAATACCACTTTCCACTTACTTGTTACCTTCTTCAAATTTACTTCTCAATCTGGCACAAGTCTCCCTTTTTATTTTATCTCTAAAAGTTAAATTTCTGTCTCATTTTCCCTCACAGTTGTGTTTATTTCAACACCTGGTCTTTATTTGTGTTGCTCTCTCTGTTGGAATGTCAACAAATATTTATTGAGCAAAATCATTCAGAATATGGCCTTTTGAAGTCAGAAACAACTAGGATGAGCTCTCATTCTATCACTTCAGAGACAGGAGACCTTGCATTAGTAATTCAACCACTCTAAAATCCACTTTTCTCATCTATAGTTTAGAAACAATAGGCATTCTTATCTAAGCACTATTAGACAAGAGGACTAAATGAGGTAATGTATTTTATCAATTATTTGCAATATTCCTGGTACAAATAAGTACTCAATAATTGTTAGCTCTTTATAGGTAGTAGTAACATAAGTGGTGATTGTGATAGGGTAGTAGGGTAATAGTAATGTACAAGGCACTGCGCTAGATACAGGAAATAAAGTGTGAAACACAATGCAGATGTTGTCCTTCCTTTCATGGAATCTACAGTTTAGAGGGGAAAAATAAAATTTATCTAATACGTAGAAATACAGTTTGTGCTATCCTGTTACCCAACAGGGGAACCTAACTTAATTTAGAGATTTTGAAAGGCCTCCCTAATGGAGTGGGACTATGAGATTAGAAAAAATAAGAGTTAGTCATGTTAATGGGGGGTGGGGTGGGTAGGTGGGGAGATACTCAAGCAGAAGGAACAGTGTTTGAGAGGAACTGGAAGCAGAAGCAAACTGGGGGGAGAGTAAACAATTCCTGCACCTCTGAAATATGGCAAGCTGGGGAAGTGAAACTGTCAAGAGATTAATCCAGAGTTAGGTAGGATCCAGATCACATGGGGATTTTTTGTCCTATAAAGGAATTCATCATATTCTATCTTAAGAAGAATGCTGTTTTGGTCAGCCAAAGGTGTGCCTTTTGAAATATACCAAAGATTGGTCGGTCTTCATAAAGGGTATTTATTTGGGGTAGAAGCTTACAGTTACCAGGCCACAAAGCATAAATTTCTTCCCATACCAAAGTCCATGTCCTGGAGCAAGATGGCTGCTGACGTCTCCAGGGTTCAGGCTTCTGGATTCCTTTGTTCCCGGGGCTGCGTTTCTCTCCGGGCTTAGCTTCTGTTTCCTTCACGAGTTCAGCTGTAGAC